>JAJOOO010026813.1:0-16431 GCA_029582685.1 Solanum piurae
AAATAATCATGTTTTTTTTTTCTACTTAATTTACTTTAAAATTTTACTTAATAATATTTTTTAAAATATTTTCCTCTCCCCCTAAAAAATGATTTTAAGTCTTAATTGTTTATTTCCTCTATCTAAACAAGTATGCACATTTTCTTTAAAACTAGCCAAATAATTAATTGTCGGATAACCACATTAGTGGATATTCTAGGTGCTTTAAAAACCTTCCTAGAATATTAATAAGAACCTCGAACCCTCTTTAAGTATTTTCATTAGATTTACTGTTTTAATCTCTTGAAAAAATAGTTTTCTTGATTTTTCTTAAAAATTAAGTGGCGACTCTTAAACCAGTCTTAAATTATATATTTTCCTAATAAAACAGCTAGGCAATCTGGTGTGTGAATGACACCAGTTTATGTGAGGAGACTTACCACAAACTTGATGGGCATGATCATAGTCCAAAGTGGCGTTCAATCAAACATTAAGGCAATATGGTCATTTTTTTGTATGGGATCTATAGTGCTCTAGCACTCCACCTTCATGATGGAAATAAAAAATGACATATATGAGATTACAATTAAATACGCTAACAAACTTATATTGAATAAACATAAGGAATATCCCACATGTGTTTTATCACTTATTTCCAACTCTACAATACAAGTACTTATTTTATCTTCATTATATATTTTAAGTATTATGATGCTTCTCTTTTGTTGAATAAATGAGCTAGAGAAAAAATAAGGTAATTCGATTAGCTCTACCTATAAATCTATAGTCATTTTATGTTGAATTGGTTTGCTCAATGTGCTGAAATCATCAATTATTTTGCAATTTTGTCTTTGACTGGAACTAAAATATGTAGTCAGTTTGTGCTGAAATGAAGAGCTCAATCAATTATAATCTTTCATTATGAATGTTGTTTTTTATTGTGCTGAAATGAAGAGCTCAATGAGATTGAAACATCCCGTCATTTTGTGTTGTAAATTGAAGTTGTGGTGTTTAAATGTGCAACAAATGTTTTGCTGAAATTGATTGAAATTAGAAGTAAATGTTTTTGTTAATCTTCTATACACATGCATATTTCAATGAGCACACGACATAATCTTCCTTCAATGAATTTTCTTTTATAATATTTATCATTATTTCTTTGACAGACACAAGATTTATAAAGCGTTTCTTTACCAATTATGGACCAAGAAGATCCTATGATAGAGTACCAATGGAGATAGAGCGAGTGGCAGTTAGTATCATCATTAGGATCAAAATTATTTTTTGTATTGTTGATGAATAGTTTAAAACTCTTACTTGAATCTAGATGTAATTTTGGGATACATATATTTTAGATATTGGAATTACGTACCCTGCTTCAGGTCTTTGTTTAGAAATTTATAGTGTATGATTTATTTTGGTGTAAGGAATTATTTTAGTACGTTGTATTTCATGACCAAATATTGCATAGGTTGAAACTACCATAATATTATTTTATACAATTATAATTATATAAAATGGGAATTTTATGGCGGATTGAAACTGTCGTAATTCAAATTTTAAAAGTCATTATCAACTTTTAGCATTTTATGGCGATTTTTTGAAACCGCTATAATAGTATTAATAATAGAAGGGATTTTGGCGGCATCAAAACCCGTTGTTTTAAGATCGTTGTGGTGGTTATAAACCACCGTCATATTCGAAATAAATTATCGAGATCGTTTCATTCTTTTGTAGTACAAAACTTGTACAAAAAATCGCCACAACAAGAATGATTTTCTGGAGGTTGAAACAAATGCCACAAATTGAATGTATAGCAGGAGTCTTTTACAACCTCCACATTAAGCAGCCACAAAAGGAATTATTTTGTCAGGATTGACACAAACACCACAAATTGAATGTGTAGTGGGGGTTTCTTAAGACCCCTATAAATAAACCTTCACTATTTAGCAGTTTTTTTGTAGTGAACCAACAGTCAAAAAGGTTCAAATCTTCAACATTTCAAGAAAAAGTCCACATGAGAAGATTTTTTTCAAACTTAGAAGCATAACAACTAGCAAGTAGCAACATAAGTAATGCATATGTTTAACCTACATTGATATCACTTAAAGGAAGAACAGACGCATCTAATAAAGAAACAAAACTCTTAAACAAATTTCTACATATATGTAAATCGAAATACTAAAGAAAGAAGGGATTTACCTCTTTTTGTGCAGAAAACCTAAACAACGAGCTTGAAGACTTCTCACCACTAGAAGATGAGCCCTGGTGAAAACTTTTCACCACCAGAAAATGAGATCTGGCGAACTCCGATGAACCAACGACTCAAAAACAACAAAAGAAGAGGATGTTTTCCTCTAAAAAATTATTTCTCGATGAAAACTTTTGTGTTTTTTGATGGTCCAAATCCCTCCTTAACAGTGAAGACAACAAGGAGAGGGTAATTAGGTCGAATACTTTCATAAATCACATTTCGAATTTGTATTGTATTTATTTACTAACAAACAACTCTCTGTAAATAATTTATAAGCTAATTTATTTAAATAAATTTACTAGTACAAATATAAAACATTAAATCAAGAAAATAAATAAAATAATTAAAATGATTTGAGGGATATTTTTGTCTTTACGCAAACTTATCCCATAGTTATAGCCTATGTATTACTAATACCTCCAAATGCAAGGTATTAGTAATACATCCTATAATACCATGTATGATGTATAACTAAATCATGAATTAGTTATACATAGGCCCGAATTCCTACCAAAGATAGTACTAAATAATATTATACATAAAAGTGAATTATGTATACAATATATATGTATTATAAGTGTTTTAAAATATATTATGCTTGTTTGGTAAGAAATTGATACATTGTATTAAAATGTGCAATAAAATGTAAGATAAATGTATTATCCATCAATAAAAACTTATATTATATGTATGTCACGCCCCGAGACTACACTCCGGACGTGGCTAGCACTCGAGAACAATTGTTGGCCCTAAGCGAACCCTTGGCCTGGCTTACTAACTCAGCGGAAGACTCTATGCATATTTATAATTATCAATAGCACTATACTCACTTGAATAATAACATACTGAGAATGCTTAAAAAGTCAAACATTCAACTTGGCCAAAATGGCAACTCAAGTCTTAACATATGAAATAAAAATGTAAAGACAACTGAACTACTAACTGTCTGACTGTCTATGAAGCCTCTAAAACAAAGAGGGATGTCGGGACAAGACCCCCGATCATCCTAACAATGAAATACTGAAAGCAAATGATAAAAACAGTCCTCTGGAATGCAAGGAGGCTCACCAACTGACTCTGGGTGCTCAACTAGATCAACGAGGCACTAGATATTGATCCTGGTTACCTGCGTCTGCATCATAATAAGATGCAAGCCAACTGGCATCAGTACATTGAATGTACGAGTATGAGAGTTGGAATGTTAACCATAGCATAGGCTTGAAAAGATTCTGAAAGAAACACTTACCTTGGCTCTTCTCAACTCATGAATAACTCATCTCATAACAAAGAAATGAAACACATGCAATATATGAACAACTTTATAAAACAGTAAAAGCAATTTAGTTCGTTAAAGAAAATGCAATAACAAACTCAATTTTACTCATGTAATAAAGTAATATAGTTTCTGTGGAAGATCCTCTAACCGACAACCACCACTATGAGCCTAAGTGGTGATACAACGTCTTTCCACGCTACCATAATTGTCCTATACTTTGCCGTCATATAGAACGCTTAACTAAGTGGATTCACTAGTCTATGCTAAAAGCATCTTAAGGAGTCATCTAAAAAGTATGATCATGTACTACCCATGATGGCTACATGGTTTATGGAGACTTGAGTTAATATGAACTCGCATCCCCATATCGGTGCTCAATACTACTACCAAAGTATACTTAGCTCATATGTTTTTAAAACAACTTCTTTCTTTGGTTTGAGATAATTACTCAAAACTTAGTTTAAAAGCTCTCTTGGAATCGGTGTTTCATTTCTTGCTCAAATGTGAAAATATTTTTAAACTCTTGGGAATACTTAGTTCCCTTGTAACTTTTTGAGAAATGAACTCAACTCTTTACTCTTTGATTAACTTGAAACTTAAGTCTTAAAACAAAGTTAAAACGTTTGTGAAAGACTTTAGAAAACTTTATAAACTTCTCTTGACTTGCTTCTTAACTTCTAGACTTGACTCTTAACTTCTCTTGACTTTGATCCTAACTTTTCTTGAATTGGATTATGGATTCAAGGTTCATGATCTCATGTTTATGTATGATTTCATGATGTTTAGATATACCTTAGAGTGTTGGAATCAACTAGAAAACATAGGTACATTGCTAAGGAACAAGTACGAAAAGGTGGGGAATGAATGGGAAGAATTGGCGTCTCTGGCGCTCTGAGAGGCGCGGGGCGCCAGCCCTCAAAGTTCAGAGACAGTTCTGGGGCGCACTGGCTGGCGCGGCTCCCCAAGGCTGAAATATTAGAAACACTTTTGGGGCACGCTGGCTGGCGCGACGCCCCACCCCTATCCTCGGGTGTTCTCGACTTTTCTTACTCGTTTTTCAACGCTAAACCCTCTAAACTTCAATGGTTCCTTCCCCAAACAATTAGAATCATTTATACCCTCAATATATGATAGATTCAAACCAAAATTACACCCGGAAACATGAATCAAATTGCAAGAAACTCCAACAACACAACCCACAAGAAATTCAAACGAAATTTTCAACAATGTTCATCAAGAACTCAATTTCTAAACTTTCAAAGATTTAAATTCACTGAATTGAATCATGGTTGGAGCGTGAGTGAACTAACCCAATGCTATGTGATCTCACATACCTCGTAGGGATCACCCCTTGACGAAATCCACAAGTTAAACTCGACGATCTTGACGAATCTTGATTTCTCTTCTCCCTTCTCCTCTTTTCTCTTTTCTCCAAGCCCTAGCGTGAAACTTCAACTTTTCTAAATTGACTAAAATCTGATTTTACCCCAATTAACTCCTAAAAATGAATTAGAATAATTAGGTAAGGAAAAGACTAAATTACCCTTCAAAAATCTGGATTAGACTTTCCTTATTCAAACAGCCCAACTTTCAAAGGGCATAACTCACTCATACAAACTTGGAATCGCGCAAAATCAGCGGCGTTGGAAAGGTTATTCCAAGAGCTTTCCAACCATATCTGTAAATACACCTAACTCATCCTGAATTAGGAGTTATGGCCGTTTGAAGTTGACCAAAAACTCAACTAACATACTTCACAATTTTCCAGATTTTCATATATTTTCCAAAAATGATTCTTTCCCCAACTTTTAACTCTTTCATAATTATTTCAATTTGCGAGATGTTACAATGTGTTTTATAAATTGTTCTGTGTAATATATATTAAAACTGTATTATAAATATATTCAAAGTCATCAAGTGAAAAAAAAAATTATTACTATAATAAATATTTTCTTAATATAGTATATTGATGTAAGTTTCACATTAGTAAATGAAAAAAGTTCCAAAATAATTACTTGGATTTTGAAAGAAGAAATGAAGGAAAATCTTCTAAATGTCAAAGAACCCAAAAAGTAATATATATTTTTACCTTTTTAATCTATTTTTTGAAAAAAATGTTACTTTTTATATTTGGTAATATTTTATTCTACTATATTTAAGATCATACATTCAAAAGATATTTGATACATAATATATTATCTTATATTAAAATTTAAAATTTTAAGATTAAAAAAATTTCTTAGTCAAAAATATTCTTTGGATTATGCAAAATTAAATAAAAATATCTTAAATTAATAATACGAAGAAAAAAAATATTCTAACTTTTAAAATAAATTATGAATATTTTTGTTCAATTTTACGTAGTTCAATCAATGGCATTTATTAGATTTGGAGATCCAAATCAGGGAAGCACATGCTAAAGGGAAAGCTTATGAGATTTTCTTCTCCAATTTTCGACATCCCAACAAGAAATTAAAATGCAGAAAGTCAAAGATTTCTATTAGAAAAATATCTTATATTTTTTTTTATGAAATATTATTATAAATTTCGACATATTAAAATGACTATGAATTTGATTTTTAAAACAATTTAGTTTCATTTAACTTGATATATAGAATTCGAAGTTTGAAAAGTAAATATTAAATTTTATAAAATTTTCCAAATTCTACTCGTATAACCTTAACTTTATTTTCATATCCAAACCCAATTCTAGCTTAGAAATATAATTTTTAAACTTGAATTTTAAATATTTTTACAATTTCAATTGAATTATATTATAATATTTATAGGTGTTTAATAAGACGTGCCTTTGGATTAGGAGCCTAAATGAAAAGTTTTGGTAAATATGAGGGGTCACTTTTGAATTTAGCCTTCCAAATATTCATATTACCCTCTTCGTCCTTTTTTACGAATCAAAATTTGACTTGATATACTATACAGTTTTTCATTTTATCCCCCTATTAATTAATAGAGTTTTAAACATATTTACTCACTATATTTTTCAAAGACATTAACTCAATGTTAATAAATTGGGGGTATAATAGGAAGAAAAAAAATTGTCTTCCTTGATTTATCAAAAATGACAAATAAAAAGAGAAATCAAATTAGTAAATATTTGACAAGTAAATAGAGACGGAGGAATAGTTATTTATGCAATAAAAATAATTGTCTCGAATTATTTCCTTTTTTAAATTTTGTTTGTTTGATATTACAGAAATTAATTTTGTTTTTTTTCTTTTTGGCCATTAGTAACAAAATTTATCCTTAATTTTTACTTATTACTTTTAACATGCGAAGATTGATTTTTATTTTTTTACAATACTTGGCTCCAATGAAATTACAACGAGCCTAATATGCTATTCTATAACACTAATCCCCCCAAAATTAAGAACAAACTGATGTTTTTCCATTTGTGTTTGCCTCTTCTTCTTTTTTTTGTTATAATTGTTAACTTATATGGTTCAAAGAAGTGTCTTTATCTCTACACAAAGTTATAAACATAGTTATTTTAAAATTATAGTTTTTTGAGAAGCCACATAAAATTCGTCTTTATCGTGTTGTTGTCGTCGTAAATTTTCATTCTTCGTTCCTCTCCTCTTGATCGAGTTACTTCGTTTCTATTTCTATATCATTTGAAGAAATGAGATATAATAATATCAAGTTGGTTGGAATAAAGTAAAACATTCAAAATTAAAGTTGGAACTAAATTTGTACTTTATTTTATTGAAAATTTAGATTTGTTAAGGATTTAATTCATACCTAATCAAATAAAGTATAAATTTAATTTCAATTTTAATCCTAGAATATTTCGTCTTATTCTGCGAAACAAACGACCCTCAGTTTACCCTTTCAAGACCAAAGCCCAAACCACTTTAAGAGGTCGTTTGGTTTGATACGTGAGATTACGATAATAATTTTAAAATAATATTTATACTTAATTTTTTCATATTTTGTTTAAAATATTAGCTTATTTCGAGATTATTTCATCCGATCATATATATTAAAATGATGGTACTATCTCACATAAAAAATAAAAAACTTATAATTCCATAAAATATCCTTACTTATTTCGTCGTACGTACCAAATATACCTTATCATACTTTGCCTTTTTTCCTGAACATTTATTTTCCTCCAATTAATTTCCTTTTGGCAATAATCGAAGTTCCTTAAATACCCATTTTTTGTGTAAAATAAGATAGTATTGGTGGATGCGTTTTACATAACATAATGCAAAACAATCATTTAGTTAAAAGGGGAAATCTCCAAAATTCAAATATATTTTATAATGATTTAGTTTCAAAGTTTGAAATTAAATTTTAGAAACCTTCCAAATTTTACTCATATAATTTTAATTTTATTTCATAATCAAACACAATTTTATCTTTAATTACTATTTTAAACTTGAATAATAATTTTTTAAAAAAATTAATTTAATTATAATATTTGTTATTGTAATTGTTTGATATGACATGCCCTTAAATAAGAAACCTGTAAAAAGTTTTGGCAAATACGTGGCATTTGCCATGAAAATCAAATACTTCTTTCGTCGTGACATTTTTTTCCTTCAGTATGTTTTAAAAAAAAATCACTTTATTATAAGTCGAAACAATTTAACTTTATAATTATTTTGTCCTTAATAAAATAATTTACAACCATACAAATATAAATTATTTTAGACTATATGTTTTAAAAGTCAATTTGTTTTCTTAAGTACCGTACAAAGTCAAATAATATCATATAAAATAGAACGAGGGTGTATCCTTCCTTTAAAGTTGTTGTTTGTCCAATTTTTTTCCTTGAAGGTAAATTTTTTTTAGAAGATATGATTTTGTACCTTTAATTTTTATAAACTACTCCCTCTATTGTTAATTGAATTTATGAGTCAATACATACATATTAAGAATAAATATTTAAGTGAAATAATAAAAATATAAATTTATAAGTAGTATAATATATCTCCTAAAAAATATAAAACTTTAATAAATGAAAGATAAATATAAAAGAATATCAAACATTCATTTTGAATTTTGAAAAATTTAATTATTATTTTGAATAATAAAAATATCTTAAAAATTCAGTAATATATAAAATAAAGAGGGTAATAAAATTGATAGCTTAACTAATTTACCTAAAATATACAAATCAAATTATATCTTTAAAAAAAACAATATCTCAAAATAAAATAGATTAGATCGTATATACGAACGAGTATATAGTAAATAATCTAATTCAAACCCCCATAAGTCGAAGAGAATGTGTCGGTTAACTTAAAGAGATCTTCAACACTCTTACTGCTACACTTCTTTCTACAAAAAAAAAAATTACTTCTTTTGTCTTCTTCTTTTTTTGCCTTTTTCGAAATCTCTCAAGAATATCCATTGTAATTGCCAAAAGAATTTGTTCATATATTGTACTAAAAAATTGGTGTATAGTACAGAGAAAATCATTGTTTTTTTTTGGTTTTCAATTGATGGGGTTTTGAGATTTAGAATGGACTTGAAGAAACTTCCATTTTCTGATTCTTCTCCAAGAAGAAAGGTAGTTGTTTCTGGCTTTGGTTTGGGTGTTGCTGCTTCTTTCATTTTTTTTTGTATTCTATTGTTGAATTATTCATTCAAATCTCCATTTGTAACCCCTGTTTTTAGTGGTTTTAGTTACAGTGATAATAATAATAGTAATAGTACTCTCATTTCTTGGCCTTTCTCTTTTTCTAATGCTAGTGTTAGTTTGAGTTCCAAAGCTTCACACAATGAGGAAAATGGAAACTTTAGTGTTCAAGAAACCAAGAAAATTGATGAAAGTGGGATATTTTCCAATTTGGGGGAAAAGGGGGAAATTTTAGGAAATACCCATGTCCTCAATTTCTCTGAAAAGGTAAACAATGAAAGCATTCTTGTTCAAGAATCAGGAATTGTCAAGAAAACCCATGGGTCAGAAATTGATGGGAATGGAACTGTTTTGGGTATCCAAGATTCCACCAAGTATAATGTGACCTCAACTTATATTGAGGATGTTGTGGGATCAAGTGGTGGTGATAGGAAAAAAGTTGCAGTGGGTGAGGGTAAAGGGGGTTTATCTGTGGAGAAGAATGGTGTGTTGTTTCAAAGTGATGGAGAATCATTGATTAGACGCGACAAGGATTTTTATGGGGATTGTGATGTATATGATGGTGAATGGGTTAGAGATGACACGAAGCCATATTATCCTCCGGGTTCTTGCCCTATTATCGATAGAGATTTTGATTGTCACCTTAATAAGAGGCCAGATGATGAGTATATCAAGTGGAGATGGCAGCCATATGCATGTGACATACCGAGGTACGAGTACTAAAGCTCCTAGTCACAATATTTGAAATTTGACTATGAATTACAATTTAGTCTTTGGTAACACCTTCAATGCATAAAGTGATATTACAATGTTGACTTTTGGATTGAACTTAAAGAACAAATGTTGTGGAACTACCTTGTAAGACAGAACATAGAAATTTATATTCCGATGCTACTCCAAAAAGTACGATGTATTTTCTAATCAGTTGATCCAGTATGTTGCAATTGCTTGTAAGTTTCTTAGGGTGTTAGTTTTTGACTATGTCTTGTGTGAAGTTTGAGTGCACACCTATGAAATGCAAGCAGGTCCTTTGTAAAATGCTGTAATGCCAGTCGTTTTAAATGTGTTTCTTTACTGACATTATTCGCATTGCCAATGAAATTTTTTTGATTTACATAGTCTATGTTGCATAATTAGTTATATTGGTCAATTTAACTGATTTACATCTCACACACTAGCCTCAATGCAACTGATTTTCTGGAGAGGTTGAGAGGGCAAAAGCTTGTTTTTGTGGGGGACTCATTGAATAGGAACATGTGGGAGTCTCTTGTTTGCATTCTTCGCCACAGTATTCGAGACAAAAAGCAAGTTTATGAGATATCAGGAAGGCATGAATTCAAAAAGAAGGGCTTCTATGCATTCAGATTTGAGGCAAGCTATTTAACCTCTTTCTTCTGTGACCTGAGAATTGCTAATTTCCTTGTCATCTTATCATGCTGTGACTTGGTTGCAGGATTATAACTGTTCTGTGGATTTTGTTAGCTCCCCGTTTCTTGTCAGACAATCAACTTTTAAAGGGAAAAATGGTTCTTTCGAGACGCTAAGATTAGATTTGATGGACAAGACGACTTCAATGTATAGTGATGCTGATATTGTAATTTTCAACACTGGTCATTGGTGGACTCATGAGAAAACCTCCAGAGGGTTAGCACTTTACTTCTTTCACTAAAAGCTGGATCTTGCATGTCATTGTTAGTTGAAATTTATAAACTTGTGCTCCTGGTTGATTATAGGGAAGACTACTACCAGGAAGGTAATCATGTGCATGGAAGGCTCAAGGTTTTAGAGGCATACAAGAGAGCGATTTCCACTTGGGCAAGGTGGGTGGATCAGAACTTTGGTGGAAACAGAACTCAAGTTATTTTTAGAGGATATTCAGTCACACACTTCAGGTACAATTCTTTGTTACATGTTAATTTAGCTACAACTCTAATGGGGATATCATGATTCAGGAACTTTTCTCGTGACTTACATGTTGTGTTTCTTTGGTATTGAGGTGTTCTTAAGGAATCTCTTATTAGGAAGTGCGAATGAATAAGTTAAATTGTAATCCTTTTCCCCAAGTGCCAGGGGTTGTATACTTCACTGGCATTTGGCGCTTGGATTGATCGATGTCTCAGTTATGAGCTGCTGCCATGTATTAGGTGGCAGAGCCAGGAGGATTCAACATCTACTATATATTTGAAACAAAGTAATTTTAGTAATTTTGACTTTGTATATACATTGTAATTTTCCAACAAAGAGGGTTCGGATGAACCCCTTGTGCGCTATTAACTATGTATTTAGTCCTTCATTGACGGTACACGTGAACATTAGGGTGGAACTAGGGAAGTTGCCAGGCTACTGGTCAGCACAATATTCGCCATATATGAAGGACGAAAATGCTGTGTAGCATTTAACAGAACCACCTTAAGTTCGGAGGCTAAAGACTAGTATCAATGTGAACTTTAGCAAAGAACAGAATTCCATGCAAGCTAAGGATCCATATAAGGCGATACTAGCTAGTTCTCGTTGGGATAAATATGTGGCTGTTTTAAATTTTGTTCTTTGCACGGGTCTTTGTAGTTTGGGTAGTGATTTGTATGTACATACATGGTAAGTGTGAGATTTAAAGAACCTTTAGTCTTGGATTATCATATAAATAGGAAAATATAGTAATTTTACTGCTAATTAGTTGTAGCATTGTAGGTTAATCATTAGTTGAATGTTCAGGTTATATGTAACTGCAGTGACCAATCTATGGGATCTCCTAATCATTTTCAGACATAACATGGATCGTATACAACTATGGTACAGCGTAGCTCCTACTTTATGTTCAGACATAAACTTATTACACAAAACTCATTTGAATGACAGGCGTGCCTTTTGGGTGGAATGAAAACCTCTGGGAAGGTTATCTCTAAAAATGAATGTACTCCTGTTTTCTGGTAGGCATTTGTGTGGATGTATAAAAGTATATGCTGTTTAGTGAGATGGTCAAGTTGGTTGCTCACTGCAAACTTGCTGTCCTTTAAATACAATCTGTTAACCAAGTGTTCACACCGCCTGATCAATATACAGAAGAGTAATCACTTTAATTATCAACTAGTCGTGATATATGTTTTTTCCTTCAAAAGTAGATAAGCTATAACATTTTTTGGAAATTCTTTTATTTCATTACGTGTACTCTGTGATAGTGTTGTCTCGTAGAGAAACTATCAATGCTATGGTTTATGTTAAAATAATCTTGCGTTTTGATCATCCCTGTTGGTAAATTTGTGTCTCTTGCTCCTTTGGGCGCTATTGAGGAACGGCAATCAAACTTATCTTTTTATGCAGGGGAGGTCCATGGAACTCAGGCGGGCAGTGCCATAAAGAAACCGAACCAATATTCAAGAAGGCTTATTTGGCAAAATACCCTTCAAAGATGAAAGTCCTACATCACGTCCTTCATAACATGACGACCCCTGTCATTTATATGAACATTAGTAGGCTTACAGACTACCGGAAAGATGGTCACCCATCGATATACAGAAAGGAGTACAAGACAGTAGAAGAACGAATGGCTGGAGTACACTCTCAGGATTGCAGTCATTGGTGCCTACCAGGTGTACCGGACACTTGGAACGAGTTGTTATATGCATCTCTCCTGAAAAGCAGAAAAGGCTCTTGGAAGAACTGAAATTGAACTAGACTTTTCTTTTTGGTCATTCTTTTGTATTTTTTGGTACTTGTCAATGTAAAAAAAGCCGGTAGCAATACGGAGGTTCTTGTGTATTAGATCAGTCTTGGAGTTGGAAGTTGATCTGTAAAATTTGTACAATCTTTGCTATTGAGGAAAGAAAAAAAATGATGAAGCTTCCTGATTTTACAATACCATCTTTTCTGTGATATTGGACAATATGGAGTATAGTGTGCTGCTATTACATTGATGTGCTTATAGGTCTCCAAATGAAGTACTAAATCCAGAGGTGTACGTAGATTTTATCCCTATCTTGGTGGGGCGTAGAGAGGTTGTTCCTGATAGTTCCTCGACTCTAGAAAAATGTTTTCCGGAACACACACTTGCTAGACCTTTTCCAAGTTTGATCATTGAGCAACTCCTGTTCCCTAATTCCTACATATTTGTATAGCTTTAGCATATCTTGCTCTTCAAATTCTGATTAACTCTGAATGGATATCTCATTACCACTCTTTGGACAGTTGTTACATATTATTTCATAATGTATTTTATTATAGTCTGGTGTATCGTATTACTTTAATGAATACAATATTTGGATAGATTGTATCGTTCTCTGTTGTTATATGATGCTACGCTTCAACAATTTGAAGGTTAAACTTGCAAGAAAAGTAGGGTACATGGTAGAGCTACTATTATAAAGTAGGGTAATGATAAAAATAAGATTAATAAACAATAAGTAAGACAAAATGAGAAGAGAATATTAAGGTAATGACACATCAAATCGTTTGTTACACAAAAATGAGGCTTTTTTCATGAATTTAAACGATATGAAACAATACAATAAAATCTAAGTAGCAATCAAAACATAAACACAATATTTAAATTGACAATACAATACAACAGGTAACAACCATCCAAACATGATATTCAAGTTATGATCATACAAGTGAATTTTAATGTACATGTGAATCAAGATGTTAAAGTTTATGAATTTTTACATCGCTTTCAAATTAATATATAATTACACTTGTAGTGGACTTCTTAGGAAAAAGACATCCCTAGGGTGCCTTTTCTTAAAGAAGAAATCACTATATTTTTATTTCTTCTAAAATTTAAAATTGAAATTTCACGATTTTCTCCTTTCATTTCACTTCATTAATTACTAGACCACATTTCGAGGGTGCACAAACACAATATATATTCCAACATAGGAATAGAGAAGGAATGTACAATAATCTTACCAAAATCCATTAGAATCAATTAGAACATACACACTTGCATGTGACCTTACAAATAAAACACAAATATTACACAAGAGTGGATTATATAATAACATATTTATAGGGTACAACATTAAGTTGAAAGCCAAGAAAGACTCCAAAACGGAGTCCATAATTGCCGTTTTGTGACTTGCCGGTTTGCCATCCTTTTGCCAACATCCTTTGCTATTTTTATCATCATATATCCACACAGAATATGGCTAAGTATGAGCAAACTTGAAATTGTATATGGAGGAGTTATGTTGCTCGAACTCTCCAGAAATGTTATCATAATCGCGTTGATTTTGGAGAATCCAACATGCATCCGTCAACATTATTGAACAAATCCGAGCTACATAATAGAGGAGGGCATTTAAAAGTCCTCCTTCACTCCAACTTGCCTATCTTTTCTTAAGACCCATGGATAGCTTCATCCCACTGCATTTTTTTTTCTCACTTAATAATCTATAAGTTTCAAGAAGGGTACTCTTGAAATTAAATAGTGTTATTTGCTTTAATTTTATCCAATAGGCTCTTGAGACAAAGCTAGTGGTAAGTTAGCCCATAGATTGTGGCCTTAAATAGAAGAACTCAACAAATCATTACATCATAAACCACTACTATATATTATGCTTTACCTTTTTCTTTTTCACTATTGCACCCCACACAAATCTCTTTAGATTTCATCATGAAGTGTTAGTGGTTCACAAAAGCTTTTTTAATGCCACATGATTAATAATAGTAGCGGAGTTAGAATTTTCAGTAAGACCGTTCAGAATTTGAAAAAGCAAATATACAACCAGTTAAATTCAACATCTACTATACTCTCTCCGTCCACTATTGTTTGTCAGGGTAAGATCATGCATAACCCTTAAGAAAAATTTAATATAAGGTGTAATTTGACTAATATAACCCTGCTATCAATCATTATTAAAATGATTTTTACTTTTTGAAAACGGTAAAAGCAACTTTTTTCACATTAAAGTAGTATTGTAACTTTAAAATGACTACTTTTTTAAACTAATAGCGATGTAATTATTAAGGGCAGAATTGAAAAAAAGTGACTAATTATTTCTTGATTGTTTAAATTAACAATTAATTTTAGACATTTATTTTTAGTATACCTGACAAACAATAGTGGACGGAGAAAGTATGTTTTAACTATATATAAATAGTATAATTTTGTGTCTCGGGCTATACGCTCGCTCCACCCTTGGATTTGATTAATAGCACTTTCTTTGAGAATGAAATTATCCTAATTTACGTACCTAACTAAGCAAATTAGGCATGCGCCTATTTTTGTGTGTGGAAAATGAATAAAACGTAAACAAATATTAAATTCATAATCCATAATTTTAAAAATGCAATATGCAGGCAAAGAATCAGTGGTGAAGATCGAGTTCGTTTAGTACACTCAAAATTTAATATATATGTTTATAAAAGTAACTTTTAATCTATGTATAAAATATTATTATTTTTAATAAAGGTTATTCAATTAACTATCCTTCACGTTATTTGACTCGATCACATCACTTGAATAGTGAGCAGCCATTAAAGCTTAGTGGAGTCCATAAAATATTATGAATGACTAGCTAGCTTGTAAGTTTACTATATTCTTGCCAAATGATGCATTAATTTAGTCCTTTTTTTTCCTCTTTACTAGTGAATCCACTCACTCATCCACCATACTTGTCCACATCTTCCCCTTTATAACTCCATGTATCAACTCAGTATTTCAATAATCCCATAATACTTGTCGGCCAATTACAAAAAAGAAAAGAAAAAAAAGAGAGAATAGAGATAAAAGTAATATTATTATTTTTTTCCTTTTCATTCATCAATAATTGGCTAGCTAGGCAGATCCACGTTTGAGGGTGTGGATATACGTGCACATGTTAACTTCATGTGTATATACCTAAATAGGGATTATGTAATTAAATGTGCACACTGAAACACATGATTGGTTGAGTTGGTGCATTGTGTTGGGTTTGAAAGTGATTAGGGCGTCATGCGGAAGCTTACAATTGCATATCATATGATAATTGATAAATTATATGACAAAAACTTATAATAATATTATTATATGAAAACTAATATAAAAGAAAAATATTAAAACTTTAGAGAGAAAATTTTCCTCATAAACTATGGGAAACTTTCACAAATAGCCATTATAATAAACTTAATTATGCTCCATAGCTATAGTTTGCATATTTATGGGTTGTAGCTATAGTTTAAGCTGCCTCATTAGTATAATTCGCGGATTTGTATAATTCGCAGGTTTGTATAATTCACGGGTACATTTGTATAATTCAGTTATTTTTGTATAAACTCGAAATAACGAATTTATACAATTACAAACATCAGAAGTGCAAATAGTTATACAAATTATATTAT
>JAJOOO010026814.1:0-14526 GCA_029582685.1 Solanum piurae
TAACTTGACTAATTGAATATAATTGTTAGTTAAAAGTAAAGTCTAAACCATTTTCCTCGTGGGATCGACCCCAACCTACAAGTTGGGTTCTTTACTTGATAACGATCGCTTATGCTTCTGTAAAGAGGTGTAATTTGAGCGTATCAGCTTCCGAGTGTAAATCAATTTTTAGCCCTATACTTCTGCTTCCAACTCGACGCTTGCACACTTTGCTCTATAGTTGTGAGGTAAACTCGAAGAGAAAGGCAATGGGCTTCCATGTCCCATAATTGATATGCAATAGGAAAGTCCCAAGCTACTCAAATAGCAGATGTTAACACAAACAAGCAAAGAAAAAGAATTAGCATCTGAAATCGATAGAGTAACAATGTATGAAATAATTTTCTATAAGTAGGATTATGATAGAATAGTTTACGCTAGTAGTAACCACTCTAACTTAAGCTATTGTAATAAACAAATTCAGCCTCAATTTCATGATGACATTAATAGCCAACCAGGAAGCTAATAATTCAACACTAAAAACAATTAATAATGTATATCAATCAATTTTATATGCTATAATCTGATCCCAGGAGAAGAAAATGAAATGAAAAGGGGTCAATAGAATACTTCCAGAAAACTATTGAAGTCGGGACATATAATCTTATAATACTCTCCACTCATGGAAGTGAAATAAAACAAGAAAAGGCTTTAATTAGTCTTTACTTAGGACATAATATAGGGTCAAAATCCATAATCAGGAACAAGAATACGAGTGCACATTTAAACAAAGATAAGAATCAAATCAATAGAAAAACAACTGATCTCCATACTAGCCACATTACTTGTTACAGTAACAGCAATAAGCATACCTGCAGGAAGAACAAAGTAGAGCAGTGACTAATTACAAGCCGAGGATTCAAGCTTCAGACGTCAAAAGAAAGACAACCAAGATCTCTAAAACACATATGACTAGTTTCAAAATAAATTGATTCTTCTTTCGACTTATTTACACATAGGCAGAGGTAAAAAAAATGAGAAAACTTGGCAGTAGAGTTATAAATCAAGTTAAAAGACAAACTTTAACTAACGTAGATTAGAATCTATAACAATGAATCAAAAACGAAAGAGAAGACAGCCAAAACTATGAATAAACAATGAAGAAACAAATTGTACAACTAGTGCACTCAAAATCACAATCAAACGAACATTAGTCCATTGCGAGCAAAACAAGATGAAGATTCTTTAAGATACCCTATCAAGTCAACGAATTTAATGGTTAATAGCTAATACCAAAGAAATTTTGCATTAAGCAAACGCCATATATCAGTCAAATCATCAGAAAGAAATGCTTAGTAGCTCAATCAAATAATGACATTTAAAAACTGACTATATCATAGGTAAACAACCAATATAAATGAATGATTCCTCCAATAAACAAAGCAACAACTTACTTCTACACTTATCATTCACTTAAAATAGAAAACCATTCAATCCAAGCAACCTTATTTGAGTTTATAACGACACGATAGAAAGTTGAAGGTAGATCAATCAGAAGAAAGGAGCAGGTAATGATTTAGAAAGAAAACAAGAAATAAAATAATCTAAAACAAATTAATATAAATAGAAAAGTTTGAAACCAAATATGATGAAGCTATGAAGGATAGAAAATAATAACAATAACAAGTTAAGGTCATGAAATTAGTTCGTAATACATTTCAAACATTCACACACTTAAACACCTCAAACAGTCAAGAATCGAACATGTCCACACATTAGGAACAAAAGATACATGAGTTGAAATGAGTATTACCATTTAGAGGGTGGGGAACTGAGACAACGAGCCACGAGAGCTTTTCACGACCACTGATTTCCAATACGAGAAACAAACCCAGAAAATTTGTGTGAAATCTTGAACACTAGTCTTCTAAAACTTTGGATTTAGGAAAAGTGATATATTGAAGAGAGAATCCTTTTTCAGTGAGTGGACTTCTAAAACACCAACCCCTTCAATAGTGAAGCGAAGGGGAATTATATAGGGGAGAAAAAGGGTTCTAATTGGGGGAAAACGGGAAAGGAAATTAAAAAACTTTGAATTCAAAATTCAAATTTGTTGGAGGATAAAGGTTGACCAGCAAGGAATTAGTACAAATATTGTACAATTTTCAACGGAATCAAAAGGATAATTGCCCGAATTAGAGAGGAAAAATGAAGATATTACGATATTTCAACACTTGTATGATTCTCAAACGTTCCTCATACGGAAAGGCTAAGGAGAGAGAGGGAGAGGGACGCGTCTAGGTTTTGCTAGGTTTCACATCGGGTTCATTGGATTTTTCCTCGGGTTCGCTGGTTGTTGCGAGGAAGAAGACACATAAAGGGTCGTACACGTATGTGTCTAGTTGTGTGTATCATTGGTGTATGGTGTATTATTGGGATTTTTGGTGTGTTTTGGTATTAAAAGGAATGAGCTTCTTATAAGATTGAATTAGGCTCAGCTTTCCTTTGAAAACTGAATCAAAAAGTGGTAAAATATAGTGTTTATGCAATGATTCTAAGATTTGACAAGAAATTTCAATTCTAGTTAATTTAAATAGCCAATTGAATTTGAAACATAGCCTATTGGGGTTAATTAGTAAATTTGGCTAAAAGTTAAATGAGATGAATTGATATAAGTTTTGTTAGGTTCACGTGAGGTTCGTTGGGTTTCACATCGGGTTTTCTAGTCGTTGCGGAGAAAAAGACGTGTAAAGGGTCATACACGTATGTGTATGGATGTGTGTATTGTTGGTGTACAGTGTATTGCTTGGATTTGTTGGGTGTGTTTTGGTATTGAAAGGAATGGGCTTTTGGGAATGTTATAGGACTGAATTGGGCTCAGATTTTCTTTGAATATTGATTCAAGAAGTGGCCAAATACAGTGTTTATGCAAGGATTGTGAGATTTGACAAGAAAGAACAATTCTAGCCGATTTAACTAGCCAATTGAATTTGAAACATAGCCAATTCGGGATAATTAGTGAATTTGGCTAAAACTTAAATGAGAAGAATTAACATAGGTCTTGTTGGGTTTCACGTCAGGTTCGCTGGTCGTTGCGAGGAAAAAGGCACGTAAAGGGTGGTACACAAATGTGTCTGGCATGTGTAGTGTTGGTGTATGGTGTATCGTTGGGATTTTTTGAGTGTCTTTTTGTATTAAAACAAATGGATTCTTATAGGAGTGAACTGGGCTCGAATTTCCTTTGAAAACTGATTCAAAAAGTGGCCAAATATAGTGTTTATGCGAGGATTCTAAGTCTTGACATGAAATTGCAATTCTCGTAATTCATATGTAATTTGAAACATAGACAATTGAGATTAATTAGTAAATTCTGGTAAAACATAAATCAGATGAATTAATGTAAGTTTTGTTGGGTTTGTTAGTCGTTTCGAGGAAGAAGACGTGTAAAGGGTCGTACACATATGTGTCTGGTTCTCTTTATCATTGGTGTAAGGTGTATTGCTGGGATTTGTTGGGTGTGTTTCGGTATTAAAAGGAATAGGCTTCTGGGAATATTATAGGAGTGAATTGGGCTCATATTTCCTTTGAAGACTAATTCAAGAAGTGGTCAAATACAATGTTTATGCAAGGATTCTGAGATTTGACAAGCAATTACAACTCTAGCTGATTTAAATAGCCAATCGAATTTGAAGCATAGCCAATTTGGGTTAATTAGTGAATTTGGCTAAAACTTGAATGAGACAATAATATAAATTATGTTGGGTTTCACTCCAGGTTCGTTAGTCGTTGCAAGGAAGAGGACGCGTAAAGGATCGTATTGATGAGTGGTAGATTTGACCTCATTTAAGGTCTATTTACCTGAATAATTAGTGTCCTCAATGCCTAATATTGTCCTATTCTGATTAAATATTGATGATTTGTAGCTATGA
Source organism: Solanum piurae (assembly GCA_029582685.1). Taxonomy (NCBI): domain Eukaryota; kingdom Viridiplantae; phylum Streptophyta; class Magnoliopsida; order Solanales; family Solanaceae; genus Solanum; species Solanum piurae. Next base: position 3,909 of record JAJOOO010026814.1, read on the forward strand.
AAGAAATTGGACAAGGAAAGGATTGATGTTTGAAAGAATGGTAAAAAATGCTAAAAGAAGTGCATGCCATATATTGTGGATAGCCTAACATGAAGGGTGGATTGCCAATTGAGCATGAACTTTCCCAAAATAACAGCTCATAGCACTTGTATCTACCTAATCAAGTCGGCAGACTCCAGTGCAAAAAGCGATGCGCTGAATGAGAAAGGCAGTCGTGATGAGCATCACCCAAAAATGACAGTATGGAAAGAAAAGATTGACTGCTTAAAAGGGGAACTAAGGTGGTACTCTGTGATTCACCAAAAATGAAAGGCTGACTCAATCGATTTCACAAATTGAGGTTTAACACTCCTTAAGCGTACATCATCAAAAGGCGAGATGAGGAGCAAGATGAGATGCGCATACCAAGTTTTGCAAGACTGACTAATGTCGCCGACTATGTCACGTAGTCGAATTTTTGTCCTAATTTTTGGAAATTGTAAATAGCCCAAAGGAGAGAGAAATTTGATATCAGATGACATAAAATAGAAACTATCATAGTTTGTGAAGAGTTTAGAGAGAGAAAAAAATTACCTTTGAAGAACACTTTTCTATCTTTTGGGTTTTACAACTTTTTGCTTGAAATTGATATAAATTGAAGTTGAATACAAAGTGGATTTACTTGTAATTGCTTAAGTTAATGTTACCCATGGCTGCTTTCATGGAAGGTAGAATCTCTTTACTTTTTGTGATGGGTGGCTAAAACCCCAAGATCTAGGGGTGCAATTATGGGGTTGGGTGTTGATTTAATGTGGTGGGTATTGTCATGTCCTGAGCCTACACACTAGACGTTGCCGGCACTCGAGAACCATCGTGGTCCCCAGGCGAACCACTTCGCTTGGCTCAATACTCAGCGGAAGACTTACTCATTAGCATAGGAAATTCAGATGCAAAGATTAACTCATAAGATCTCGTTACTATGATAGTTTAACTCAAAATTGTCTAGAATGCTCAAATAAACATAAATGTTCAACTCAAAGTCTTTAAACATCGAAATGGAAATTGGGAAAATACTCCTCAACTACTACTGTCTATGAAGCCTCTAAATATTGTGAGGGAAGTCGGGACAAGACACACAACCTCCTAAAACAAACAAAACCATAATTTGAAGCCCTCCAGAAAGCAAGGAGGCTCACCAAAGCTAGCAGGAATGTGAGGGTATCAACGAAGCGCCGGTTGATGACCCTGAACACCTGTATTTGCATCATGAAATGATGCAGGAGGAATGACATCAGTACATTAAATATATAAGCATGTAAGGGAAAAACAGAAACATAAAGATATAGCTGAACTAATAAAAAGGGAAGACATACTCACCTCAACTGAACTCAATATGAAAGCAATAATAATAAGACACAATTTATAAAGCCTTTAAAACAGTAGATAATTACTCAAAATGTATAAAAATACAATAATAAACTCTTTTACTCTTATTTAAGAGCTTCTCTAACCGATAACAATCAATATGAGGTACGTGATGATACAGAGTCTCGCCCATGCTGCCAGAACTGTCATATACCTTGTCAGGGTATAGAACACCTCAACTAAGTGGATCCACTAAGCTATGCTTTAAAAGCAATAAGGAATCATCTAAAAAGTATGATCATTTACTCATATTGGCATACATAATTTATGAGGATTTTGAGTTGTTTGAAGTCATTCTCATATCAGTGCTCAATATTACTCCCAATAATATATAATTCATGCTCATATGTTTAAAACATTAACTCTTCCTCAATTTAAGATAAGTACTCAAAAGATCCTCTTTAAATAAGTAATGCTCAAGACTCCTCATAAACCCATTTAGAAATCAATGTTTCTCTCCTTTTAAATGTAAAAGTATTACTCTTGGAAATATTTAGTCCCCTTATACTCATTTTGAAACATGAAAGTTAACTCGTCTCATTCTCATACAAATTTACTCAATTTTAAATCAAGTTATGAATAATTATAAAATACTTATCAAAATGACTTAAAAGACTCTCTTGAACTTTCCTCTCAACTTTACCTTGATTTGAAATGTGAATTTAAGAGCTATGATTAGGATATAGGATCTCTTGATTAATAAAGGCTTAGCTAATTAGTAATAAAAAGAGAAATTAAAGGAGACACAATTTGAATAGCACTGGCGCGACACAGAGAGGGATTTTATTTTTGGTAACGAAATAAATCTCGAGAAAAAGGACTCGATATCATCTCCACCACGCGGAAAGGGGGTGGTCGACTAGATACAGAAAATTTAAAGCTCCTCAACGATGCAGACATGGGCACAAATATTTGTTTGTCCTTTTCTTCCTCTCCCAAACCCTATTCAATTCATACCCAATGCAATTTCATTGCCCAATTTCACAAATTTTCATAAACCCAGAAAGTTTTCAATGAAATATGCACCAAATCCATCATGAACAACACTCATTTTCAAGACCCTCACCTCAAGAATTCAACAAGACTCCATTATTAAACAACGAAGCTAAAACCTCAAGAACTTTATCAAGAATCTCAATCAATCAACTTTAGAACGAATTTATGGATGAAAGTTACATGATTGACGTGAGGGAAAACATACTCAACACTATGAAAGCTTACATACCTCGAAGAACACTTGTTCTTGGCGAAAACCTCTAGTTCTTGAAAGAACACTTGAAACCCTTCTCCTTTCTCCTCTTGAAATTGCTCTCAAATACCTAAACACTTTTGGAATGTCTAAAATTGACTTAATCTGATTATACCCCTTAACTTGGGTGGGTAAAATGTGGGTAGGCTTTTAGGGGTAAGGAAAAACCAAAATACCCCTTCTTCAAATGGATAAAATGCCTTAAATAGAGAGGTTATACTCAAACGGCCATAACTCCTTCATCCGAGCGCAGAATTTAGCAAATGCGGTGGCATTAGAAAGAGGACTCAAAGATATTTGATTTGATACCTCATAGGACACCTAACTCAATATGTGCTAAAAGTTATAATGGTTTAAAGTTGACCCAAAATTGAAATTTGATCAAAGTTCAAGGTGTTACAATATCTCCCCCTTAGGAACATTTTTCCTCGAATGAGATCAAACTAAGAAGAACATGTGTGGAAAGCATTTACTAACCCTATCTCAAGCACACAAAATGTAATTTACATACTGTAACGACCTTAAAAATGAATTAGTGAAACTAGAACTTAACGTGTGTGCGTTTGTGTTTGTCTTGAGTTTTGAAGGTGTTTTGACTTTGTCCCGAGCCATGGTTGAGGTGTTTAGGGGTTATACGTCAAGGTAAGACTCCCCAAGTACCACCCTTAGGGTCCTTGAGAAGGACCCTAAGTCTAAACCCCAAGGAAACCACCAAGCTGCCAAAATATTTTGAACCACATAAGCAATCCACGGCCTGTAGATTGATCTACGGCTCGTGGTCTTTCTTTATAGGTCAATGCCCCTCATGGTGTGTCTCTGAAACAAACCACGGTTGGAAAGTACATCCTGTGGACCCATCTACGGTTCGTGGATGGGGGTTTGTGAGTGGGACCTGCTTGCTGTCTAGTGACATGGCCAAGTGAGAGGTGAATTTACCAATTCACCCCAAGTCTTTTAAAGTGCATGGACGGTTATTTTAGGGGTATTAAAATATTTTAAGAGTATTAAAATATTGAAACCCTTATTTAGATTTCACCTCTCAAATCAAAACCCTTCCCTCCTAAAAAGTTCTCTCTAGAAACTCCATTGGAGATCAAGGTCAAGATCAAGCTAGGGTTGGAGATTTCAAGGTATTTCTTCTTCAATTTCGTGGGATTATTCAAGTATAAGGTTTTCTTATCCTTCATCTATGGTTAGCTTTCATCCTAGAGTCAATTTCAAAGAAGTTTCAAAGTGATTTCAAGTTCATGAAAAGCCCTAGGTTTTACTCAATATCATGGGTTCTGGCATCAAACATTTTCAAATGATAAATTATGATTATGTTGATGTTTAATTGATGATTTAAGATGATTTTACTCTATGAACCCATGATTTATCTCTATTCCTAAATTTCACCTTATAAAGTCGATTTTATGATTATGGATGAATGATGGTGGATTTATGCTTAGATTGACTTAAATTATTGAATTGTATCATCATCTATGTATAATTATGGTGAATTTTTGATGAATTGAGGAATTGTTATCATAGCCTTGAATGGGCAAGTTTGACCTAATTTCATGTTAAAGTAGAATTGTCTTAAATTGTTGATCCACTTGAAAGGTAGAGGTGTTTACCTACTATGTACATTGTGATCATGGCCTTGAAGGAACAGTGTGAGGAATTAAAGTATTATCATGATGTTGTATATATGAATGTGATGTGAAGCATGTGTGTGATCTCACTGAATGAATTACGATCTTGTCTAGAAGCTAATTGTGTTAGGATTGAATGTTATTTCTCTGTTAAAACTCATGAATGTTTATGATGGAATGTGAAGGGTTCTATAATGTAATGTTGAATGAGATCTTTTGAATTGGTACGCGTAGGCATCCTTTTCTTATATGATGAGTATATCTTGACTTAATGTCTTAATATCTTGAATTGGTAGATCTAATGTTGGTAGCCTTTTCATGAATGAATGAGTTTAATGATAATATTAATGAATGTTGAGTCTATTGAAGGGTTATTCTTAATTGTACTCTATTGAATGCTAATGATGTGTTGATTGAAAGGATATTCTCGATCTTGCACTAATGAACGAAAATGAGATTCTTAGATGAAAGGCTATTCTCATCTTTAAATCTACGAGCTATCAAATGAATGAATGTTGGGTGGAGATGGATTCCCTCACGTGAGTTGAGGCGGGGTGTCTAGTAACAATCTCTTATCCCTTAATGTGATGAATGGTAAAATACTCTATGGGAATGTAGGTTAAGCATCGAGAGGATATTGAATGAGATGGAAGCCCTCACGTGAGTTGAGGTGGGGTTTCTAGTAGCAATCTCTTGAGATGGATGCCCTCATGTGAGTTGAGGCAGGGTATCTAGTAGCAATCTCCTTGTCCCTTAACTATGTGTCCACATCGGTCTAGATAATGGATCCACTTAAGCTATATACCGGTTTACCTTAGGCAAGTAGACCAACCCTTACGATGTGGGATAGTACATCGGATTCCATGATCTAGCTCTCATGGTCTATGTCGGTTAAACGCTTATTCCCATCATATGAGATGTGCATTATGGTTTCTTGATAGGTTCTACAAAGTGTGGGTGGTAGTATGGGATGCCATCTATGCATTGCACAAGTCTGCTTTGAGAGGGTCATAGTGAGTTCTCTAAGTCTTAATGACTATTGTTTGAAAGTCCTCTAAATGATGTTATTGAGTAATGCTAACTCTTATATGCTAAGATGTAAAGATGCATGCTATACTTGGATTGTATTATGAGTTACTTCCTTGTCATGACTTATTGTATATGAATGTGCCATGTCTAAGGTGACTTCAAAGGAGTAATTAGTGTGAGTAGTAGTATGGGATGCTACTTGCACATTGCACAAGTATGACGTAGAATTGTCTTAGTTGTTGGTCTTAATGTGATGATGTGACTCATGTATTTTTTATGTCCCTTAAATACTTTATTGTGTAAAGGTGAAAAGGATGAATGGTAAGTTCACCTTTGGTGACCTTAAGGTGGTACCTTAGTGTGGGTGGTGGTATGGGACGCTATCCATACATTGCACAAGGTATAGCTTGAGGGTTACTTGAGGTGAAGGCTCAAGTTGAAGGTAAAGGGTTATATATGTGATTTTGACTAAATGTGAATTATGTGACTTTGTATGTTGGTTGTGACTTATATTATGCCTCTTGTATCAATGTTCACGAAGTTTTACAAAAATGGCATAAAAGCATGGCTTTCAATCAAACGTCCCATTTTAAGCATGTTTTTGCATGGTCATCAGACTTAGTACATCTAATGTGCTAACCCCATTCTTTTCCCTATTTACCAAAGTGTAGGCTTTGGAGATGTTGGTGTTCTATGCTTGAAGGATAGGTTTCTAAGGTGCTTGAAAATGAAGACTTGGTGAGTCATCATAGTTTCAAGGACAAAACCCATCATGTTCCTTTTATGTCTTTAGTTTATGTTAAAGCTTTGTATGCGCTAAGTCCCAATGTTCTACTCAAAGTATTAGATGGTTTGAGACATAGTGTACAAAGTCTAAAATGTCTTCCGCTTGCTTTTTTAATAAAATGTCTTCGATTGTAAAGGAATTTTTTTAATTCTTCTCTATTTTCAAGTATCTTATGCAGTGAATGAGCTATGAGGCTTGTATAAGACCACTTCGAGGTCGAGTACGCCGTGTTAGGACTAGGGAATGCTCTCGGGTCGTGACACATACACTCAACATGTCAACTTAAAGAGCACCAAGAAAAGAGTTAGTACCTTGGTTTAGAATTTCTCCGGAAGGAAAGAGATGTGGGTATCTCTTTTCCATATCCTGCTCAGCCTCCCAAGTAACTTCCTCAATGAATTGATTCCTTCATAAGACATTTATCGATGCGACCCCCTTGGTTCTCAACTTGCGAAACTGACAATCTAGAATATGAATGGGCACTTCCTCATAAAATAGGTTGTCCTTAATACAAATATTTTCAGTAGGTACTATGAGTGAAGGATCACTCAAACACTTATTTAGAATCAACACATGGAACACCGGATGAACTGCTGCTAATTCTGACGGTAGTTCCAACTCATAAGCTACATAGCCAATCCTTTTGGATATCCTGTAAGGACCAGTGTACCGGGGAATGAGTTTCCCTTTCTTACAAAATCTCAGAACACCCTTCATGGGTAAAACCTTCAAGTAAACCCAATCATCAACCTCAAATTCTAAGTCTCTTCTCCTAACATATGTATAGGATTTCTAACAACTTTGTGTCGTTTTCAGCCTCTCCAGAATGATCTTCACCTTCTCCATAGCTTGATTAACCAAGTCTTTCCCTATCAACACAACTTCACCAACCTCTAACCAGCCAATAGGAGATTTACATCTTCGCCCATAAAGAGCCTCATAAGGAGCCATTTGGATACTAGAGTGATAGCTTCTGTTTTAAGCAAACTCTATGAGAGGCAATGATCATCCCAATTACCTTTAAAGTGTATAACACATTCCCTCAACATATATTATAAGGTCTAAATTGTGCATTCTTCTTGACCATCAGTCTGATGATAAAAAGTGGTACTAAGGTTCACCTTTGAACCCAAACCTTTCTGGAAAGACTTCCAAAACTGAGCAATGAATTGTGCACCCTTATCTGAGATGATAAACACTAGAACTCCCTGAAGTCAGACTATATCTTGAATATATAACCTGACATATTCTTTTGCTGATTAAGTAGTCTTTATCTGCAAAAAATTGGTTGATTTACTCATTCGATTTACAATCATGCTGACTGTGATATCGTGGCAATCCAGTAATGAAATCCATATTAATCATCTCCCACTTCCATTCCAGAAGATCTATATTATGAGCCATATCTCTGGGTATTTGGTGCTCTACCTTGACTTGTTGGCAATTTGGACACTTAGCCACAAAATCAGCAATACACCTCTTTATTCTACTCCACCAATAGACTTATCTCAAGTCACGATACATCATTGTGGAACCGGGATGGATTAAATATCTAGAACTATGAGCTTCTTCCATGATCCTGTCTTAGAGTTCATCCACCCTTGGTAAACACAATCTGCCTTGATATCTCAACACACTATCTCCCCTAGTTCAAAAGCCATCACTTTCTGCTTAGGACCATTTGCTTTTAGGTCAAGCAAAACAATATCTTGGTCTTGTTTCTCCTTTACTTCAGACACTAGTGATTATTCAGCCCCATTTATCACCACCACTCTACCTACATTGGAATCTAACAACTAGACTACCAAACGAGCAAGCATGTACACATATTTGGCCAACTATTTCTTACCTTCCTCAATATTGCCAGTATTTCCCATGGAAAACCTGCTCCAAGCATTAGTAGCAACATTTGCCTTAATGGGTGATAGAGTCTACTGATGTCATAGTCCTTGAGCAACTCTAACCACCTCCTTTGTCTGAGATTAAGCTCTTTCTTACTGAACACATACTAGAGACTTTTGTGATCCGTGAACACGTCTACATGAACACTATAGAGATAGTGACGTTGTATTTACAAGGCAAATACTACGCTGCCAACTTGAGGTCATGAGTTGGGTAATTCTTCTCATGAAACTTGAGTTATCTAGAGGCATAGGTTATAACCTTACCATTCTGCATTAATACACAACCAAGCTCAACTCTGGACGTATCATAATAAACAACAAAGCCTTTTGGACCTTCCGATAGAGTTAACACTGGGATGTAGTTAATCGGGTTTTCAATCCCTAAAAGCTTTTCTCACAAGGTTCAGACCATTGAAACTTAACTGTGTTCTGAGTCAACTTCATCAATAGAGCTGAAATAGATGAAAACCCCTCGATGAACCTTCTATAGTAACTAGCCAATCCCAAGAAACTCTTTATATCAGTTGGAGATGTGGGTATGGGCCAGTTCAACACTTCTTCAATCTTTTGAGCATCAACTCGAACTCATTCACTAGATACAATGTGTCCTAAGAATGCCACAAACTCAAGCCAAAACTCACACTTAGAAATTTAGCATACAACACTCTATACTTGAGAGTTTGGAGGACTATTCATAGATGACTAGCATGATCCTCATAATGCCTCGAAATAAACAAGTATGTCATCAATTAATACGATAACAAACATGTCAAGATACGACTTTAACACTCTATTCATGCGATCCATGAATAGTGCAAGAGCATTAGTCAAGCTAAATGGCATAACAAGAAACTCATAATGACCATAACGGATCCTGAATGGTGTCTTCGGGATGTCACTTTCTCTTACTCTCAACTTATGATAGATCTGAGGTCTATCTTAGAGAATCAAGTGGAACTCTAATGTTAATAGAAAAGATCATCAATTCTTGGAAAGGGATACTTATTCTTTATGGTGACCTTGTTCAACTGGTGGTAATCAATACACATTCTAAGAGAACTTTCTTCCTCACAAATAAGACCGAAGCTCCCCAAGGTGAGACACTAGGTCGAATGAAACCCTTATCAAGAAGATCTTTCAACTTCCCTATTAACTCTTTCAACTCAGCTAGAGCCATTCTATATGGCAGAATAGAGATAGGTCGAGTATTGGGAAGAATGTCTATGTAGAATTCTATGTCTCTCCCAGGAGGGACTCCGTGGAGATTTTCAGGAAAGACCTATAGAAACTAACTCACAACTAGAACTTAGTGAATAGGCGGTGTCTTAACACTAGAGTCATTAACTGGGATTAAGTGGTAGATGCACCCCTTGGAAACTAATTTTTTGGCCTTAAGATATAAAATGAAACGACCATTAGGCACTGCAGAACTACTCCTCTACTCTAGAATAGGCTCATTTGGAAACTGAAACTTTACTACTCGATTTCTATAATCAACTCAGGCATAAAAATCATGAATCCAGTCCATACGTAGAATAACATCAAAGTCTACTATGTCTAGCTCAACTAAATCATCCATGGTGTCCTTGTGATTGACAGATATGACACAATCACAATAAACTCTCTCGGTTAGAATAGACTTAGAAACAGGTGTAGAGACAATGAAAGGCTCCAGAAGTCGTTCTGGAAGAATATCAAGCCTCAAAGCTATGTACATAGTCACAAAAGACAAACTGGCACTTAGATCAAGTAATGCATATACATCAAAAGTAAAGACTTTGATCATACCAGTGAAAACATTTGGTGAATTCTCCTGCTCTTGGTGACTTGTTATAGCATACAGACGGTTTGCTCCTCCACCTTTCCCTGAAGTAGCTCCTCTAGGTGCAGCTCTATCTGGCGGAGCCGTTGAAGAAGATTGGGATCTATTTCCCCCATTACCATTGCCCTGCCTATTCTTAGGGCACTCGCTCATGAAGTGACCAGTCTGACCACAGTTGAAACATCCAGTGGAACCATAACGACATACTCCTAGGTTGTTCCTACCACACTTAGCACATGTAGGAGTACAGTTGGCCCCTTGTGCCACACTACCCTAAGATTGAGTAGATTGAGCTTTAAAGTTCTGCGAATTCTGATTCTTGAACTTATCCCTGTTTTTGGTGCAGGTGCACTAGCTGACAATGGAGCAGGACAAATTGCCTTTTGTTGGAAAAAAAACTGACTCGCATTTCAAGACTTTTGTTTTCCAGACTCATTAGTTGTTGTCTAATCCCGCTTATTATGAAACTCTTCCCTATCTTTCAACTTGTCTTCCTCAACCTGCTGCACATGGATCATAAGCCTGGCTATGTCCATGTCTCTTATCAACATAGTTTCCTTACAATCCTTACATTAAAAGCGTGAAAATCCAGACACAAACAGACTCATCCTGCTCCTCATATCTGCCACCATCTCCGAAGTTGTCACGACCCGAGAGTACCCCTTAGTCGTAACATGGCGTATTCGACCCCGAAGGGGTCTTATACAAGCCACATAGTCATTCATTGCATTCAATAATGAAAATAGTGCGGAATGAAAAAACTTATTTACATCCACACATTCAAACTTC
>JAJOOO010026815.1:0-21795 GCA_029582685.1 Solanum piurae
AGATGCCTAACCTTTTTATTTTTAATTTACAATGAAATTCAAAATCAAGTCAATCATGTGAGCTTATATATTGAGTAATTTCAAATTATTTTAACAGAAAATGGCCTAAAATGCCCTTAATCTATATAATTTGGTACAATATTGTCCTCCATCCACCTAATGAGTATGATCCGTCAGATATAAGGGTATATTTTAGCCAAAAGATTAACGTCATGGGTATTTGAGGTCCCTAAGGTGGATAGAGGATAGTTTTGTACCAATTCAAATAGTTAAGGGGCATTTTAGGCCCTTCTATTAATTTCTACACGTTAGGGTTTATCTAAAAGTCTTCGTATTGAAAATAAATTTGCTATTGATTTCCTATAAATTCTACACGTTTGGGTTTATCTAAAAGTCTTCGTATTGAAAATAAATTTGCTATTGATTTCCTATAAATATACATTAACTTTCTTTTTACTTGTCGTTTATGTACATTAATGCCAAGGGAATACTGCACGTTGAGTAAAACATAGCCCTTTTAAAGGTATTAATATCTATCAAAAACTTTAGAAATTCTATCACGACCGAAAAATAGACGTAATGGCACTCGTCTTATCCCACCAAGACAAGTCAGCCTAAAACTCAACTACTATAATAAATGCGGAAATTTTATAATCAACTTAGAAATACCTTCAAAATATGGTTGTCACGTGTACAAGCCTCTAAAGTATTACAACCTAATCAAAAGAAAATACAAATCTCATGTGACATTGTCTCTAGAATAGAACAAGATCATAAATAAGGAGAAACAAGGTATGCTGAGATGACAAACCGCTACCTCACAAATCTCCACAAGAAGCCTCAGACAAGAAGAAAAGAGAAAGTATCCCGAAGGTCCGCACTAGGAACCTACAAAAATGTAGAAGCAAGGGGTGAGTACCAAACCACACGGTACTCAGCAAGTAAACCTCCAAACACAAGTTAAGGGGATAGAATACGGGTACTCCTTAGACTCCAACCAAACTTCCACAACTACAACCTGCATAAAACCAGCCCAGCCTAACAGTTCACAATTTACATAGGACACAACTCAACAATAACACTCTAACAATTACATATCTTCAACAACAAGCTCAATATTCATCAATCACAAGTTCCACAGAAAGGCACTCACAAGATCAACAACACACAAGATCAAGCTCACCAATGATAAAGATGTGCAATGCAATGTCAAGTATAGTGATGCATGTCTGACTTAGTGATACACATCCGCTGTCTCTCAGTCCGGGACCCATGGGGGACATATCTGTCCATGCATCCATCGCCGCGCGCGATACGTCCCTCGATAATAGTATCCATCGCGGCGCGCAATATGTCCCTCCATATATAGTATCCATCGCGGCGCGCGACACGTCCCTCGAAATATAGTATCCGTCGTGGCGTGCGACATGTCCCTCAAAATGGTACATCCTCTTATCACATAACACTTATCATAACTATGTCTCAGAATAATGCAAATGACATGTTCATACAAATAATGAGGAGATGACCATTTTCATAACATTGCACAATTCACAACAACACAATCGTGATACCACATCAACAATTAATCAATAAGTCTTTCAAACTAGTCTCAACACATCACACACCAATAATTAATCACATTGCCTTTTATTACCATTTTTCCATCATTAGAATTATTCAACATGGACAAGTCAACCCATCACCAAGTCTCGTTGCTCCCCAACACATACCATAAGGAAACACACGATTCTATACACTTAACAAGAGTTTAGAAATTCACTTGCCTCAAATAATCGAACAATCACTCCGGGACTTGAGCCTTCCCTTTTCGTTGTACTTCCAACTCAAAGCAATCTATTCACATTAATAATCACAATAAGATTTCGAAACTAACAACACTCATTTTACGACCCATAAAAACTCACCCAAATCTAAAATCAACTTCCTAAATTTTTATGTCAATTGTCAATTAACATGTCAACTCTTTTAATTTTCTCCAAATGTCAAGTCTAGGGTTAAGTTTTAATTCTCTAAATAACAAAATTTTATTTTAAGAACTCTAACCTAAAACCCCAATTTATCAAAAATGATGTAATACATATGAGAGATCCGCATCCCACAAGCTAAACATGAAAATAAGTTAGACACAAATTTGATTGTTGTCAAACTATCCAAATGTCATAAACATTTCACACATTCTATCATTATTACACCATGGTTGAATATCATTACATTATTATTATTTTATTATAAAACCTATGATATCAATTCATATATATATTGATCCTAATAGGACAAATGTAATCAAAGTCACCTGGAGTAATAAGAAATTATCTACGTCAGTTCACCCTCATTCTAATAGAACAATTATAATATTGGGAATATATACGATCAAATTGGTTACCTGAAGCTACGAGAATCTCCTTCGGAGTGCAGCATGAATGTGTGAATAATACAACAATTCCGTGCGCCGTTTGAAGTTATTTTGAGTTTATGACTCAAACGCACCCCCATTTATCATTAATTTATTTTAATATATGGCCAAGTAGTATAGGGTATTTATAAATTATCATCTTTGGTCATTAACCACTTAATAAAATAATTATTTAAATTTTACCCACTAATTAAATAATCGTAGTTAAGCGAGTAATTCTAATTCTCATTTAAATTTTACGAAAAGGGTCTTTTGTGAAAGAGAGATGACTAGTTCTCAAAATGGCCTAACGGGTCATTACATTATCCACTGCTAAAAACCATGTTCGTCCTCGAACATAAAGAAGAGGAAGGAAGAATAATCAACATTACCAAAGTCTAAGTTATGACCTACGAATCAGTATTCATCTCTCTAAGTGAATTCCTCCGTAAGACCATTTCATCAAGATCAACCACTAAGAACTGAACTTTCGAGTTAAACTTTGGCAGATATACAAATCAGGAGTGATTACCAAGCCACATACTAACTCATGAATAAAATTTGAACCAAAACACACTAGACCATACCACAATCTTCAAGGCGAATTTTTTCATAAATAACCACGAGAAAATTCTGAACCAATATCCGCCACAACCAGAAGTGAACATGAACAAACTACCACACACTCATAATGCACAAACCATCACAAATCTTATTACAATTTCCTTTTCACAACACAATCTTTTCACGAGTTTAAGTTATAAAATTCTGATCTCCAGACATCGGGTACTCATAAAAGGAGAATCAAACTTATCTAACCCAAAGAAGAAAATGATTAAGCAACCACCCAACAAACGGTACACCTAAGTATACAAAACGTCTAACAATACTTATCGAAAATGCTCAATAGCTATGATTGTAGACAACCCTTAAGAACAACAGAACTAGACCCAATGATCCCTATATTCAACCACACATAACTAGAACGTGATCTTAACGAATAGATGAATACTAAAATTGTTGGACAATTGTAATACCCATGGTAGCTTTTCTATAATTTCTCATAAGTAAGGTGGTACATATAGAACCACTGGAATACTTTAATTTCTCCAAGACAACACCAAATATTTCATATCTAAAATAATTTAGTCTGCCCAAGCATCCTATCCTACCAAGAGGACAATCGCAGGATAGGTACATCCGATCCACCACTAGGGATTCACCCATAGATGTGGAAGCACGAGTAGCATAAGCAGTGAATCATACTCCAAATAATATCCAGTACGAAGAAGTTGGTCACATAAGAATATATTAAAGCAAGGTCGAATAACACAAGATACTCCTTCCATAATGCCCATATAAATAAAATTCCATTCATCGGACTCCATCTCTCAATGTTTAGCCACCCACAATCAACCAGTCTGATCCCCATCACAATATTATAAATACTCGATTCATCAAACCCGACATACTTCTCACAGTATTCCATCGAAGCTAACACTCTTAATACCAACAAAAATCATAACTACACTAGGCACTTACCTTACTCTCAAACTGTCACTAGCATCAAAGTCTCCTTACCAAACACATTGTAGCCTCTAAAAATTTCAAAATATGGCTCTCTCTCTCTTTTCACTTAAGCATTACATGAAAGATATGAATCACACTTAAGACTGATAGCTAATTTCAAATCTAAAATACTTTTCCATCGAGGTACAATAATTGAATCACACCCAATGTCAACTTCACCTGAACTTTCACATATCATTTTTCAACTACCACTCATACCATCATGTACCTCATGCCAAAACTTAAAGAAATCCTTGGTCACTCCAATAATTATGTATACTATAAGCTCATAACCTCTACTCACCATCAAATGTCTATGTAACACATCATAACAGTCTATGTTGTCTAATAAAAATAGTAGTTTCAATCCCCTCAAAATCCTTAATAACCATGTATAATTGTAGGTGTATATTGTTGTGTATCCATAAGTCACCTACCATACTCTAAACAACTTAGCCCCACATAACAACACATAATCTTACACACCTCATTGTTTTTCACCCAAATCAAAACCCAATCTTCATAAAAATTGTTGATAAATTCCTCGTAAGTCTATACCGAACCAATTCACAACCATAGTCATATTAGAACTTATATATGAAAATTCATACATCCTTCAACTTCGAACCAACAGTCTATATGAGAGGTCTTAGTCCTTGACATCTCTTAAATTCTTCCCATGACGCAAATTTTAAATACATTGAACTCTTTAATACACTAGACTCTTTTTTTTCTTTCGTTGACTTGCTTACCAATCCTATCCTTTGACCAACAACCCATGATATTTCTACCTTATCTTGTAAACCAAAACATTACTTGAAACCCCCTTAGGTATAACAATCAAAAGTAACCAAATTTACTACTCAAATTATTTTTATGTCCTTCCAAATGCTTCATACTCAATTCGATCGATCATTTCTTCCTTTACCAATTCATACCTTGACAAAATACACTACCACAAACTCACCATGAAAAACTTAAATTTTGAATCCAACTGTGTAAACCAATCCCTTTATCTATCAACATTAGCTCATACCTTGAAGATTTTTATGAATTCATGTATCATAGCTTATCATAGATCGCCTCACAAATACCTTATCATATCCTCCGCTAAAAATTCTACCATACTCATTAACAAACTCAAAACCACAAAAAAAAAATATATCATCACACTCGAGCTGAACATCTGTACACTCCTTTCTCAATTTTTATCCAATAGTTTTTTAACCAACATGATAAACATGTGACACTATTATCATAAGTAGAGCAAAATAGAGGAAATCGAGCGTCTCTAAACTCAATTTTCTACTATCTGAAGATACATTTTTTTCCTTGCACTCAAGTAAATATCTTTGTTCTCGATCACCTCTTTCAAATGACTAAACTACACCCCACTAATTCTTTTTATTTGTGACTCAAGTTCATTTCAATTTTATTCAAGTGATGTCTCAGCACCTCCTATAACTTCCCATGCAACCACGCTACTCATCAAATAGTAGCAAACTATCACATTAGATACTCGCAAGTCGTCATTACCATACAAAATCCATTTAACCGATAATCTTTATCATATAGTTGAATCCTAATCACAATCCATCATGAACTCTTATTACCACTATACTCAGTTAGCCCTTGCCATCACCTCAAAGTCAACCTTGTCATCAACCTGACATCTCAAACCCAACTATACCAATCAAATTCAAAAGACTAACTTAATTGTATACGCACTTTCTTACTAAAATTCTCAATTACCTTCACACAAGTATACTCGTTGAGACTTCCTTTACCTATAAGCTTGCCATCCTAATATCGATCCACTTTCATGGAGCTTATGATGAAATCACCACTCATTTAAAATCATCAGAATACACTTTAGAACCTAAATGCATTAATACCATACCAATGATCCACCACTAAAACCTTCCTTATAAATAATGCTTAATCCTTGTGTCCATAGTAACAAACAAGTTGGTTTCTCAAATATGAATGAAACATCAAATCTCAATTACACGAGCATCTGATATAACTGATGACTCTTTAAGTAGGTAGTATTTGCATTTGAGAATTGATATATTCATTTCCATATACAACTAGTATTAGACCGTGAAAGTCCGTTAGATCCACCACTAGAACACCTTATACCTACTGAAAAGATTGTATCCAAATAGCCCACACATTTCTATCCACTGAGTAGTTGCAAAATATTATCAAATTTGTTCGGTCTCTCATCCAAAGCGATATGCATTCTTTTGTAGATTAGGCCGATAACAAAAGTAACACACCTATAACTCTAACCAAGTAAACATATATACCATTATAGTACTCGTATCATGACCCTTTTGGATATACATTCAATATATAAAACTACAATATATATTCTCACCTCAATTAGCTTAACATCATTCTCATCATTCGCTAAGCAACCCATATATGTTTATGACAACTTTGCTAACTGTAGTTTCCAAAGTCACACTGTTCATTATGTAGTCGTCCCTTTAATCATTTCATTTTCAGTTGTCAACTCACTCTAAATATCATATATACCACACAAGTGTAGTTCCCTCCGCTAGATATCTAACCCGAAACTGATAAGGCGTTCATGAAGTCCTTCAAACCACTGTTCAACCTCATAATTTATATACCCTCAAAGGGCTTCATCAAGCCATCACCCTACTTACCCCTCTGAATCGCTAAACATTCCGAATCTGACCATACATTTTTTCTATAAGTCTATTACTTTCAATCAAATTTGACCTCTAAGTCATACACAACACTAACTATTCGCATGAAAAAACCACGCACGAGTCATCACTATAATAGAGAGAGTGGAATGAAGCGATAGGAAATCAAATCATATCAAGGACGCACGATGGAGATTCAAGAAGTGAATATTTTTTTTCTAAAAGTCATTATAGACTCTCGAAGATAAGTACAGAGTCTCTGTACCGATTCTCGAGACTCTACTTAGACTCAGCTTGTATACACGTGAGACCTATGAACCTGGGGCTCTGATACCATTTTGTCACGACCCAAAAATGGACGTAATGACACTCGTCTTATCCCACCAAGACAAGTCAGCCTAAAACTCAACCATTACGATAAAAAGTAGAAATTTTCTAATCAACTTAAAAATACCCCCAAAATCTAGTTGTCACGTGTACAAGCCTCTAAAGTATTAGAACTGAATCAAAAGAAAATACAAGTCTCGTATGACATTGTTTCTAGAATAGAACAAGATCATAAATATGGAGAAAGAAGGTCTGCTGAGATGACAAACCGCTACCTCACAAATCTCCACAAGAAGCCTCGGACAAGAAGAAATGAGAAAGTATCACGAAAGTCCGAGCTAGTAACCAACAAAAATGTAGAAGCAAGGGGTGAGTACCAAACCACACGGTACTGAGAATGTAAACCTCTAAACACAAATTAAGGGGATAGAATACGGGTACCCCTTACACTCCAACCGAACCTCCACAACTACAACCTACATAAAACCAGCCCAACCTATCAGTTCACAATTTACATAGCACACAACTCAACAATAACACTCTAACAATTACATATCTTCAACACCAAGTTCAATATTCATCAATCACAAGTTCCACAGAAAGACACTCACAAGATCAACAACACACAAGATCAACCTCACCAACGATAAAGATGTGCAATGCAATGAAATGCAATGTCAAGTATAGTGATGCATGTCTGCCCTAGTGATACAAACCTCTTGTCTCTCAGTCCGAAACTCACAGGGGACATATTTGTCCATGCATCCGTCGCGGCGCGCGACACGTCCCTCGATAATAGTATCCATCACGGCGCGTGATACGTCCCTCGATATATAGTATCCGTCATGGCGCGCGACACGCCCCTCGAAATATAGTATCCGTCGCGGTGCATGTCACGTCCCTCGAAATGGTACATCCTCTTATCACAACCATGTCTCAGAATAATACAAATGACATGTTCACACAAATAATGAGGAGATGACCATTTTCATAACATTGCACAATTCACAACAACACAATTCTGATACCACATCAACAATTAATCAATAAGTCTTTCAAACTAGTCTCAACTCATCACACACCAATAATTAAGCACATTGTCTTTTATTACCCTTTTGTCATCATTAGAATTAATCAACATGGACAAGTCAACCCATCACCAAGTCTCGTTTCTCCCCAACACATACCACAAGGAAATACACGATTCTATACACTTAACAAGAGTTTAGAAATTCACTTGCTTCAAATAATCGAACAATCACTCCGGTACTTGAGCCTTTCCTTTTCATTGTAATTCCAACTCAAAGCAATCTATTCACATTAATAATCAAAGTAAGATTTTGAAACTAACAACACCCATTTTACTATATGTCTATCTTAGACCCATAAAAACTCACCGCAATCTATAATCAACTTCCTAAATTTTGATGTCAATTGTCAATTAACATGTCAACTCTTTTAATTTCTCCAAATGTGAAGTCTAGGGTTAAGTTTTAATTCTCTAAATAACAAAAATTTATTTTAAGAACTCTAAACCTAAAACCCCAATTCATCAAAAATGTTGTAATAATTATATGAGAGATCCGCATCCCAGAAGCTAAACATGAAAATAAGTTAGACACAAATTGGATTGCTGTCAAACTATCCAAATATCATAAACATTTCACACATTCTATCATTATTACACCATGGTTGAATATCATTACATTATTATTTTTTATTTATAAAACCTATGATATCAATTCATATATATATTGATCCTAGTAGGACAAATGTAATCAAAGTAACCTGTAGTAATAATAAATTCACTACTTCAGTTCACCTTCATTCTAATAGAACAATTATAATATTGGGAATATATACGATCAAATTGGTTACCTAAAGCTACGAGAATCTCCTACGGAGTGCGGCATGAATGTGTGAATAATACAACTTCCGTGCGTGAAGTTATTTTAAGTTAATAATACAACAACTTCCGTGCGCCGTTTGAAGTTATTTTGAGTTTATGACTCAAACGCACCCCCATTTATCATTAATTTATTTTAATATATGTGCCAAGTAGTATAGGATATTATATAAAGGGAAAATTACGCGTATAAGCAAACATATACTAGTTAATTACTTAATATAGCTATAGTTTACCTTAATTACAATTCGCAGCTTACTTTTAACTATAATTATACAACTCAGCTTTTTAGTTTTGTATAATTCGCGCATTTGTATAATTCGGAATTTGTATAATATAATTTGTATAACTTTTGTATAATTCAGAATTTGTATAATATAATTTGTATAACTATTTGCATTTCTGATGTTTGTAATTGTATAAATTCGTTATTTCGAGTTTATACAAAAATAACTGAATTATATAAATGTACCCGCGAATTATACAAACATGCGAATTATACAAATCCGCAAATTATACAAATGAGGCAGCTTAAACTATATCTACAACCCGTAAATATGCAAACTATAGCTATGGAGCATAATTAAATTTATTATAATGGCTATTTGTGAAAGTTTCCCTTATATAAATTATAGTCTTGGCCCATTAACCAGTTAATAAAATAATTATTTAAAACTTACCCGCTAATTAAATAATCGTAGTTAAACGAGTAATTTAAATTCGCATTTAAATTTTACGGAAAATGTCTTTTGTGAAAGAGAGATGACTAGTTCTCAAAATGGCCTAACGGGTCATTACAAATTCAACTTATAACTTTGTTATTTTCTACTTCTAACAATATACATGCATATAGATAGACAGATAAAATAAGAAACAACCAATTAGGTATATACTCTATTGTAATAAGTAATTTTTAAAATAAAACGATGTGTTTATATTATTTAGAAGTATGTTTGAGTATACAAAAATAAATATTACATACAAAATTTCATACGTTTAAAGCAGTGAACCAATATCGAAAAATCTTAGTAGCTTAGTTGGTTGGTTATCTGAACTTCCACCTTAGCTTGTTAGATTCGAGTCCAGACATTGTAATCCTCTCCCCCATTCCCCCTTTCCACCCTCAATTTTTGAGAAGAAAAAAAAAACTTGCTAAAGATAGTTTAGAGGAAATCACAAAATCTTGAACCAAATGAATTTAATTATTAATGTAAAGTCATACATTCAAGTCACACAAATCATAGAAGTTGAAGGATCAAACACATGCCTTTCCAAATATACGATAAGCATGTCATTTAGATAAAAATAATACAAATTTTGTGCTTCATAATTTATTTATAATATAAAGATCACAAGGACTTCAAAAATCTTAAGAAAAGAGTATCATTATTAATATTAGAGTAGAATAAAACCACTTAAATCAAATAGATAAAGACTAACAAAGCTTTATATTGCAGAGATTTCTTGTTTTAGTAAGATATTTGATATAATTGGCATGAAAGAAGTTTGGACCGCTCCTTGTTTGCTGCTTCAACATCATCTGGTGACAATATCTCATTATTTTTAATCATCTCCATGTCGTTCCAAAATTTCTTGAAATAATGAGCCTTGATGATAACAATATTTCTTCATGTTTCGTTTGTACTTTTTCATCTGCTAATCACACTTAACAGTAAATATCGTAGTACTAAACTATTGTATGCATATAAGAAAACCACATAATTATATGCATAAATTCAAGTATAATGATAACAATATATCAGGTTTTTTTTTTTAAAGCAGTGAAATTCAACTGATTTAGGGTTATAAAAGAATATTGTAATTAAATTTACCTTTCTTACATCACTAGATAAAAAGAAATCAACCTCAATCACAACTATGTGATATAGGATGTGCATTAATTAATGAATAATGGAGGAATATTAATTTATTTAGCTTCTGTGGTTATCTTCATGCATTAGGGGGAAATGAAAGAGTTATTAAACTTAATAAATATAAATGTGATTGTCCTTTTGTATTCATACCATGAATGTGCAGTAACTTTTAAGAATCACTTATATAGTAAATATTGTCCTTTTGTATTCATACCATGAATGTGTAGTAGATTTTATGAATCATTTGTATAGTAAATTTACATGTGTGTACAATAATGTTAAGAAATTATTGGCGCACTTAAGGTAAAGTATATATTATAATTGATGTGTATATATATTTTTGTCCATAAATATATAATAATAGTATTTAAAGAAAATGAACGTATTTATTATAATTATTAATGTGTATTTACATTTTTGTCCATACTATTATGACTTTATAGAGACATTTTCTTAATCCAACTTTTAACTTGGAAGCTTCCCACTTATAATATAACTAGTTTCTGGACACGTGCACCGCACGTGTATTCCATGTGAATTTTTATGAATTTGTTAGAACAAAAAAAATCTATGAAAATGTACATGGAATGAGTAATTAAATACCAATTTGAGCCCACATAAAAAATACAAATTAAAGAAGTTTAATAGGGAGGAAATACAAAAAAAATAGATACGAAAAATATAATGTACACATTCTTCTTAGGATTGTAATCATAACAATATTGATGAAAAAAGAAATATAGAATCAATACAGAAATTTTCAAGTTCTTGTCGACTCCTTCTCCCTTATAGCCTTCTTCATCGAGTCAAACTAAAGCATATATCAAATAATACACTAAAAGATATAAACTATTCACTACTCTAACTATAAAATGAAAATGATAACCTTGGGTAGGGATCACATGAACCAAAAAGAGATGGATTTATATAGATAAAAATGGAGGAACACCAAAATATATCATAAAACTTTAAATTTAATATTTGGAGGTTATAAATATAAAAAGTAACAATTGAATGATTAGAAAATTGAAAATATTTAATTTAATACGGAAAACTAACTAAATGTTTGAAAATAAAAAATAATATACGGTTTAGATAACTGAAGTTTTATGGTTGTTGGAAAATGGGATTGAGCCATTGAAGAGACATAACTCATAATAATCGATAAAATAAAAAATTAACTTTTGAGTTGGATTAATAATTAATAATCAATATATATAATTTATAATATTTTTATAGAGTGTAGGGGTAAAATGATAATCCAATTTTGCATTTTGGAGCTTTCCACTATTAGTATTATATGATATATGATATGATATGATATATTAGTATAATATATGATCACTTAATATATTGAGTTCATAGATGAGAAAGTATTTTGTAAAGTTTAAATGATTTCGCTCCTTCATATTTACACTTAGTTGAGTATATATATATATATATATATATATATATATATATATTTATAGCTATTACAGTCCTTTCATTCGGTCATTTCGCTTCGGCTATATTACATACCCGTGCATTCAATGTACTGATGTTATTCGACCTGCATTTTTTTATGATGCAAATACAAGTGTTTAAGATAATCAACGGGCGCTTCATTGAGATCACTTTGCACTTCTCATTTGAGGGTTTGGTGAGTCCTCCTTGCATTCCGGAAGGCCCCGTTTTTCATTTCATTATTTACTTTGAGGCGTCGAGGGTTTTGTCCTGACGTCCATGTTGAACTTAGAGGCTTCTTTTGAGTTGTTTTTTCAGAATTTCTTTCTTTAAAGTGTTTTGTGAATATTATGTTTTGCTTAAATGAGTATTTGAGACAGTTGCGTTACATTTTTCTCTTTAAAGCATTTAATTTGCTTGAGTTAAATCTTCTGCTAAGTAGTCAACCAGATCGAGGGTTCGCTTGAGAGCCAACAATGGCTCTCGAGTGTCGGCCACGTCCAAGGTGTAGGCTCGCGGCATGACAACAACTCTTAAATAAGTCAGTTATTCAATTTCCTAATTAGTATGCAAACAGAAATTATTGTTCTTCATTTAGAAATTCTGGCTATAAAAATTCTAGACAACGTTGCCACACTTCAAAAGTATGATTATAGGAACATCAATTGTATGGTTTATTGATTATAAACTGTACCATGTACGTAATAAAATGTTAAACTTTATAAGTTTGTTGTATAAGAGGTATAAAGGTTACAGTTTAAAGTGTGACCAATAACAAAGCAAAGGTCACACTTGAAAGTATAGTTTTATCAAATAAAAATGTTGCTAATAAGATGCTACAAAGTATGACCTTCATACTTCAACGGCCACGATAATCATGCGTAGATGGTATGACAATACTTCAAAAGCGTGATCTAAAGTCAAAGGTTACACATCTTTAGATCATTCCTGAAAAAGCATTACTGAGAGAAAAAAAGTGTAGCCTTTGATCTTTTATCAAAGGTCACACATTTTACTTGTTTAATTTAGATCACACTTAACAGAGGTGGCTAAAAGCCTAAAATATTGTAGAGTTCCTTCATTTTTAAAAATTATTTACTATTTATTAGTTGTTTAATCTTTGTTAGTTTTATTAATTGTTCAATTGTTGTGTGTCTTTTAGTTAGCTAATTTTAAATCTTTGATGTGTCATTTAGCTATTTAAATATATTAATTGTGAGTTTTAAATATTATTAGTTTATTAATTATTGTTAGTTGAGTGAGGGTTTGAATTGATAATTTTACTAGATCCTTATGGTTCCCTATCTAGTGTACTATGCAGATCCTTTTGTACTAGCATTATTGGGGGGCACAGTTCTGAGCCAACCACATCTGTTTGGGGTGTTTCTATGATGTGTCTCTAGACTTTTGTACTCACATTCTATTAGATAACCCTTCACTAGGTGTCAGTCGCGGTTCATGAAAAACATATATATGATCAGTAAACTCTACTTATTATATCAATAAAATCATTGAACACTTTAACTATTTTCAAAGTTACTTACTTAAACATATAAAGTTTTCATCCAAAATTATATAATTCATTCATTGTACTTGCAAGTTATAACCAGGCTATTCTTTTTTGTAGAAAGGGAGTAATTAGTTTGTATAGATTTTCTAGTTAGTTCAGATTTACTAATATTAGTGGGGAGAAATCTTGCATTTGAATTCTCAAGACTAGTTTTTGTCTTGTCTTGAGAAACTTAATTGAATGAAGCATTTAATAAAGTCTGAAAAAAGTCTGAAATATATCCGAATTTTAGTCGAAATTGTTGTTATAATACCGAATTTTGGAAAGGACCTTTTACCCATGCACTATTTAATAGTGTATTTTAAAGGTATATATGTGTCCACATGGATATCATAAATATTGCATAATTATAAATAGTAACTTGTCCACGTGGGCACATATATACCTTTAAAATACATTATTAAATAGTGCAGGGGGTAAAAGGTCCCCCATAAAGTTTGATATCGTAACAACAATTTCGGCTAAAATTAAAGTATTTTTCAGACTTTTTTCTCCAATTAATAACATAGTTGGAGTAGTGTCTTTGTTTTAGACAAAGACATTCCTACCGTCCCTACCAAACATATACACTTATTTACTTTCCTTAAATGTAAAATCTTGTGAAACTCTTCTGACTTTCTTCCTTCTTGTTTCTTACTCCTTCTGTCCACTTTTGATTGTCATGGTTTCTTTTTTTAGAATCAAATTATAATAACTTTGACTAACATTTTACGATATTTTTTTCATCATATTGATAAGTAAGAAATTGCAATTTACAGTACTTTTCGTATAGTTTTTAAATATCTAATTTTTTTGTTTAAAATATCGAATTAATGTAATCTAATTTAACTTTGAAAATTAGTCAAATTGACTTTTGAAAAATACAACATCACAAATAAAAGCGGACGGAGGTAGTAATTATTAGACACGTGTGCATATATATAAAAGTCATCATCACCTACTGCATACTTGAAAGTTACTCCTGTGGGACTTCTACCAAATCCAACAAAAAAAAAATTCCACTCTCACTAAATTGAAATAATTATGAATTCAAAGATGTAACTGACCAAGGTGGGTCAGAATTATGGAAAATTATATTCAAATTTCAATAGAAATTTAAAAATAAAAGTTAGGTAATTTTAGTTTTTTTGGTTTACTTTAACCGCTTAGGATATAATTATCTAATACATATATACTACTGAAGGTAACATGTGCTTAATGAAATAATTATGATACGCACAAATTAATCCATACACAGTAGTACGTTTGTGTCTCAGTCTCAAGCAAGAGAGATTTGACTATATGAAACCGTACTATCTATGTTGCACCATTTAAATTCAATTCATTGCAATATTATATGAAATAGGAATTCAAATATAAAATGCACTAAAAGTTCTCTTATTTTTCTACATGCATACAAATATTTGGTATTACTAAAAGACTCCTATAGAGTATCGACCTAAAGCAACTGTACTTAAAACATAATAGCATCATCATCTACATAGATTTCGCTTTGGACACCGCCATATCATAAATAAAAGAGAAAAAGTATTGGAAGCAGTCTTGAACTGGACACAAATTATTAGTTTTGTTTCTAAAATACTGTTGACAACCTTAAAAACACTCATGTGCTACTTGACTAACTAACTTAGATACACTCATGATATGCCACATGACATAGCAAATGATCTCAAACTCTTATTAGAACATGGAGTTCTGAATACAAGCTGAGAGAAATGTTAAAAACACCCCTAAACTTGGCAAGAATTTAGGCATGTATTTTACTCATGTGTTTCAAGATCGGGGTGTGTTTAAGTTCAGTTAGTCAAGTTAAAGAGTATTGTTAAGGCTGTTAATAGTTCAAGAATGAAACTAATAATTTGCGTTGAGTTTAGGGGTATTTCTAATACTTTTCTTTAAATAAATTTAAAAAAAACAATTACTAAGAAAGCAAATCTAATAGAGGTAACACTACTAAAAGACCATTATTTTCTCATAGAAAAATTTTCAGTGGCTATTTTCATAGATATTTTGATTAAATTGGTGTGGAAAGAAAAAAAAATATAGTAATTGTTTCATATGGAAAAAATTGAAAGAATAGTTTGTTTTCCATCATGTATTTTCTCAGTAAGCTAATTGAATGAAAAATGTGCGAAAAATCATGTTCTATAGCATATATTGTTGCGTTTTAACATAAATTTTCTCATTGATTCACGATGGAGGAAACTTTTGTTTCTAGTAGTAGTGTATATATATGTGAGACTAACTTTAACAATTGCTTAGGATGATAACCCAATGATTTTGTTTGAAAAGTTTAAATAATACTCCTTCTGTCCCAATTTATGTGACACATTTCGCTTTTCGAGAGTCAAACAGTTTAAGTTTGACCGAGAATTTGCTCATGGAATCTTCAAATTTTTGTAAATGAAATTTATATATTTGTAAACTATATAAAAAGTACTATAAGTTACAATAATTGATAATTCAAAATAATTAAAAGATATATGAAAAAATTACGGTCAAAGATAGACTTGTTTGAATCTCGAAATCCGAAATATGTCACATAAATTGGGGACAGAGGGAGTATTTATGTTTGTTACTATGTCATTTGTCAAAGTGTCATCTTGTTTTCACAGGAGAAATGTTACAGTCAAGTTTGAGGCAGAAAAATATGAAGACTCGCCAAATCTTTGCTTCAATATTCAGAAAGGCCAACAACAATATAAAAGACAGTCCCTATGAAGAAAAGGAGATATATAGAGACAACAAACTTTATATATATTTCATTTTTTCTTTGTACCAACTAACCAGTTGGTAAATAACAATTTATCCCCAGTTTTATTGGGATTATTAATTGAACATCTTTGTGGCCAATATTCTAAAGAAAAATAATGAGGACTTATTTGATCACTCTAGTTGGCCTTTTGTTTGTGTTATTTTCATATGCAGGTTAGATTCAATTAATTGTATTCATGTTACTTTATTTTTGTTGTATGTTGTAAAAATTAATTAGTATGTGGATGAATGTTGCAGCTGCTTATGATCCATTGGATCCCAATGGGAATATAACTATTAAATGGGATGTCATGATTTGGACTCCTGATGGCTATGTTGTAAGTTTCCTTAAAGAAATTAAATCCATTATCTGAAGCATTTTTGTGTCCAATACAACCAATCAAATTTAGATTCTGAATCTGTGTCTGCTCGTTCGTAGGCTGTGGTAACGATGAACAACTTCCAAATGTACCGACACATTATGAGCCCTGGGTGGACATTAGGCTGGACATGGGCGAAGAAAGAAGTGATATGGACTATGATTGGTGCTCAAGCTACAGAACAAGGTGATTGCTCCAAATTCAAAGGAAACATCCCGCATTGTTGCAAGAAGACTCCCACTGTTGTAGATATGCTCCCTGGAGTACCTTATAACCAACAATTTACCAATTGTTGTAAAGGTGTGTGTGTTAGTATGAAGAACAAATTTATTCAAATTAGATTGGTCGACTCACAATTCGTCCTTTAATTTTGAAGGTGGAGTTTTGGCTTCTTGGGGCCAAGATCCTCAATCTTCTGTCTCTTCTTTTCAAGTTAGTGTTGGCCAAGCTGGTACCACAAACAAGACTGTAAAACTCCCCAAGAACTTCACTTTGCTTGGACCTGGACCAGGTTACACTTGTAGTCCTGCAAAGATTGTCCCGCCCACCAAATTCTTCACACCTGATCTAAGAAGGAAAACTCAAGCACTCAGTAAGTTTTACTTCATCAAATACACTTGCTTCTTTCTTACTCCGCGTGCGTGTTACAAGTGATCATTTTCTTGTAATCCTGTGCAGTGACATGTAATGTAACATGCACATACTCTCAGTTTGTAGCCCAAAAACACCCAAAATGTTGTGTCTCCCTCTCAACTTTCTACAATGAAACCATTACTTCTTGTCCTTCTTGTGCTTGCGGTTGTGAGAACAAACACAAATGCATCAAGTAAGTCCCTCGTGATTATTTTTACAGTCAGTTAAAGATTACTGATTCTCTCGTGACACAAACACAGGAGCGATTCCAAGCTACTCAGTATGGTGGGGGTAAACACTCCACGAAAAGACAATCCACCATTACTACAGTGCACACAACATATGTGCCCCATTAGAATCCATTGGCATGTGAAACTCAACTACAAGGAATATTGGAGAGTCAAGATTACTCTTACCAACTTCAATTACAGAGTCAATTACACACAATGGACTCTTGTTGCTCAACATCCAAATCTTAACAATGTAACTCAAGTTTTTAGCTTTGATTACAAGCCTCTTGTTCCATATCAATCGATAAGTAAGTTCTTTGAAATATTGCATCAATATAAGAGCTAATTTCACTTGTGACTACCCACTATAACAGTGAAGTCACAAAACAATCTTAGTCATACTAGGTAAAGTTCAGTTACTTTAACGTGACAAATAAATAATCTTGTGACTTTACTATTATAGCTAGCTAGTGAAATTAATCTTATATGCAAAAAGTGGCATGGTGTGGAAAAGATGTTAACAAAACTTCTCATACTGCAGATGACACAGGTATGTTCTACGGTATGAAGTTCTACAATGACTTACTTATGGAAGCAGGGCCAGCTGGAAATGTTCAATCAGAAGTGCTTCTCCAGAAAGATAAGGATACTTTTACCCTTAAACAAGGATGGGCATTTCCTCGAAAAGTATACTTCAATGGCGATGAATGCATGCTACCACCGCCAGATACTTATCCATACTTACCCAATTTTGCCCACCAGAATCTGGTTGCTTTTTCGACATTGTTTTGTTCTATGCTTTTGATTTTACTTGTTCTGTTTTGATCATTTCTCTAGTTTGTGAACAAGTACAAATTTTGAAGCCAAGCAACCATTTCAGTTGTATCGGTAATACAGGTACTTGAAAGGTCTTTGATAGAAGAAAATGTCATGAACTTGTATTACTGCAATCTAGAGTATTTGAGCATGCTGGTTCATGACAACAGTGCAACTATATTAAAAACTTTGTTCATGTCAGTTCAATGGTCCCCGAATGCTAGAAACTGTTTAAATCAAATACTTCATAAGACATTGCAAAATGTTGTATATAACAAAGAAAACACGAGAGAAATTGAAGAATGATTATCTCAATTTGTTGATTCAATACATACGATTACATTTGGTATTTATACAAAATAGAAATAAGAGATGAAAGGAAGCAAATTATTCTACAGTTAATGTTAATCGTACCAAACATTCTATGTAATATTCTCTAGTTAATGCTATACAGTATTCTGAGTTCACGTGAACCTAGTAGGTTTTGCCTAAACCATGTATTTGTATTAAGAAATTTACCAAATATCTTAAAATACTTAACTATGAATTCTATTATCATTGTATATTAACTCGAGGTTGTTATAGACTTGTAGGAAGCCATAAACTGCAAATCCTGAATTCCTTTGAGTTGCACCATATAGAACCAAAAAAAAATGGTTTCAGAAGCATTCAACTCCATTTGAACAAGAATTTGAAGCTCTATCTAATCTTAAATGGTCTTTATTTCAAACAGCTCTAGGAACACTATGAGCTTGAGAAAAATACAAAATAATATGATTTTAGCATGTAAGGAAAACATGTGATACACTACTAATAGAGAGCATAAGACTTGTATGTGTTAGCAAAGAAGAATGTCATAGAGAACATAAGTGTTACTACTAATTTAAGCAAAGAGACCTTCCACTGGGAAGCAGCATTCGGCATATGTGGATCTACATCAGGAGGTGGCATGGCTGAAACATCGTTTGACAAATGTGGATATGCCTCCGAAGGTGTCATGATGCAGTTATCACCATCGAAATAAACTCTGCGAGGGAAAGCCCATCCCTTATCTAATGTTAAATTTGATGTATCTTTTCGGAGTAGAAGTTCAAACTGGACATTTCCTGAAGGACCAGGTTGCACAAGTAGATCATTGGAGGATTTAACTCCCCATAACATTGCAGTATCATCTGCGAAAAAGGTCAGGAGTTTAGTCATATATATGGAAACTAACTCAATAGAGTAATATTCCAACCAAAAGAATGGCAACAAGTCAAGATGTTTATTGGAAATTTAAGCACAAAATGCAAATAACGAGTTTAACAGATTCATAATTAAGTGAAATATTTATTTCTTAGTGCTGTCTCATTGGTACAATGCATGCTACTGAAGCGAGGTGTAGTGTTCAGCCTATTTCACAGCTAGCTATAGGGCTTAAGTGCACCTTAAGCGATCGTTTGATACATAACTCTGATTCTAGATTAAAGTACGGGGCAGCTGTGCAAATCTATCTAATGTCTAAGTAGTAACTGTTTTTTTAGGTAACACATTTTATAATTAGATAGAGAACTTACTTATCTGATCTCCATAAGGAGTTAATGACTTGTAATTGATGTTGAAAACCTGAGTGATGTTATCAAGGTTGGAATGTTCGACAACTAAGTTCCATTGTGAGTAATTCATATGGTAATTGAAGTTTGTTATAGTGATTTTAACCCTCCAATAATCCTTGTAGTTGAGCTTCACATGCCAATGAATTCCAACTGGACACATATGATCTGTGCACTGGACCAAAGGAGTAAAGTTGTTCTTTCCATGGTCTGAAACAATTGAAGCTAGGTGCGGCTTTTCTGGCCTAGAAGAAAACAAAGGGGAAGTATACCGATAGTAAATTACAAAAGAATTAGAACATTTAAGGTGTGACCTAAATATATTGAAGAATATATATACTAGGACATACTCCACACAACTTCCCGGTTTAGTGCCATTATTCTTGCAGCCACAAGAACATGTAGGACATGGTACAATTGTGTCATTGTATAACGACGATATGGAGACACAACATGTAGGATTATTCTGAGCCATGAATTGTGAGTATGTGCATGTGACATTCCAAGTCACTGTCATTAACAACACAGAGTTTTAAAGTTAGCCTGCATGAAACTGCATCTTATAAATGAGCATGATATTAAAGTTCTAATTAACTTACTCATAGCCTGTGTCACTCCTCTCCCATCTGGAGTAATAAATTTAGTTGGTTTAACAATTTTAGCAGGTCCACAAGTATATCCAGGTCCTGGTGCATTTAAGGTGAAGTTCTTAGGTATTCTAACTGTATTGTTGGTTGTTCCAGCAGAACCGACACTGAGTTGGAATGAACTAATGGAATTTGAAGGATCCTGGCCCCATGAGTTGACAACTCCTCCTTTGCAACAATTTGCAATCTGCTGGTTGTGAGGAGTTTCAGGCAACAAGTCGATAACTGTTGGATCCTTCTTACAGCAATGGGGAATATCTCCTTTGAATTTTGAGCAATTACCTTGCTCCGTAGTCTGACTTCCCAGCATGCTCCATATCACCTCATCCTTTGCCCATGTCCATTTCAAACTCCAGCCTGGTGGTTGGATATGCCTATACTGCTGGAAGTTGTTTATAGTCACCACGTTCAAATTGTTAGGGTTTTGCCCTGATTTTCTTATCATAATTTAAGATTTATTTTTCCTTAAAGAAAAGACAAAACATTACCATAAATGTTTTTACTTTTCTTAAAAGGAAAATATAATATTCTTTCATATTTGGTTTATTCTCTCCTTTTAGGACTTCTTTTCTAGTAGGAAAGGTTTTAGGACTCTATAAATATAGGTTTGTTTCTTCTAACACAACAATAACATCCACAATGTAGTCGTTTAAAGAATTTTGTTTATGGGGAGATTTTCTCTCTATAGTTTATATGCTTTTGATTAGTTTTTAATTATGTAGGCCAATTGGTCATATCCTACAATAATATATGTCTTTTAGTATAGTTTTATGTGTCGTCTTTAGTATAGTTTTATGTGTCGTCTAATTTATCGTCATATGATTTGCAAATTATAAGCTTCCGCATGACGCCATATTCGCCTCCATAACCCAACAAGTGGTATCAGAGCACATGGTTCAAAGATCCGATGGTTCAATGATCTAATGCTTGAAGGAGGTTGAAGACAGACTCGAGTGG
>JAJOOO010026816.1:0-23387 GCA_029582685.1 Solanum piurae
TGCTTATAAAACAAAAACAAACCTGCTCAATATTTCCTTTGCCATTTGCTTGTGTTTGTGAACCAGGCTGCGGTTGTGAAAACCTATTATAAAAAAAATAGTACATGACTATCAGAATTAAGTCATAAATCTGTCAAACACTTATTTATCCATAAATTCTTACTGATATATAGATGGAAAATATTGTGCAGATTCCAAGGTGTAATAAGAGAAAATGAACAATTTTAACTTTTTACAACCTGAGAGCCCTAGCTTTCCTTTTATCTTCCTCCACTGGATCAGCCTTCCCTGGTGGCGCAAACCTTGTCAACCTAGCCTTCTTCTTCTTAGCCTCCTCATCAGTTGTGTCAGATTTCACAATCCCAAACCTGAGGAGCAACAAAATCTATGAAGAACTCATAACCAAACAGCAACAAACCCAGTGCAGTCCCATAAGCGGGGTCTGTAGAGGGTAGAGTTTACGCAAACCTTACCCCTACCTTGAGGAGGTAGAGAGGCCATCTCTGAAAAACCCTTGGCTTGAGAAGAACTCCTACCAATTTAACTAATACATCTCAGATGAAGAAAACAGGAAGAAATAGAAACCTCTCGGCCCTAGCCTGCCTCTTATGCTCCTCGGATTTCTTTAAAGCATCTGACCCTTGAACTGGGGACCCAGTGCCAAACCTGTGAAATACAATTAAAAAACAGTCAAATCACAGTACTCCATAAGATACAGAAATTAAACCAAAAAGTCCAAAACACATGAATGCTATCAACTTTTTTGTTTTTTCCTGACAGACTAAGAATTGACATTCACTTGTCTCATAAAAGTACATGTTTGATTGCAGGTGCAACCAGATAGATACTTAAATCTCAGAAAATAGTATACAAAACCAAAACCTTCGTTATTAGTTAAGTGTCTCGACCTCCTAGAATAAAGCTCTCAAAATTGTTTAACTGCACATCTTTTCAATTAATCATTAGAATCAGGAAAAAAATTGAGTGAGATTGCCTAGCAATTTTCCTCACAACAAGCAGAAATCTATTGTTAAGGCATATAACCACCAATGTCCACCACAATTCCTCAAATATGTCCAGTTGAACCTAATGATACTGCAAAGGAACTACAATAATCGGATCCAAAATCCAGCTAAAAAAAAACAATTAAGAATGCTAATTTCAAGCAAAGAGCAATTACGTAGCAGTAGTTTTTGGGAACTAATCTCACAAATAATACTAACAGTTTCTAAAAGTATATACAAAAAATTATATGTACTGATATTTGCACTCAGGATCAGCCAAAACTATAGAATAAACCACAAACACAATTTCATGCAACGATTTGAAATACCTCTCAGCTCGGGAACTTCGCTTCTCTTCTTCGGATAACTGAACAGGCATTCCAAACCGCTCAGCTCGTTTCATCTTCTTCTGAATATCATTACCCTGACAGCTGTCATCTCCTCCCGCCGCCTTGATTTCCTCCTTGGCATCATCGGATGGCGGTGATTTCGGTGAGTCGGGTGCGGAATCGGGAGGAGATACGCTTTCAGCCGCTGGCTTGGGATCTGACGGCTCATCTAGGGTTTTCATATGGTTTTCTGGATTCTGCTGCGCTGTCGTTGTGGCGGCCATAGCTGAGGATCAAAGAGAGAATTTTGGAAATGGCGATTTCTTCAGTGAATTGCAAACGACGGAATGGAAGCGGCAGCTGCTTTTTCTGGGATTGGAGTTGTGCTTTATGGCTCGTTTGGTTCAGACTTTGGATGCCGATATTTTCTAATTAAAATTCCGAAAACACCCTTATGCCTTAACTCATCACTTTCTCGTTTCGATAATTAATCATGTTTTTATTGTGAAATTTGAAAATATAAAATAATTTTCAACACTTGAATGGCAATGGGAAGCTAGATCTTACCCCCTTTTTTTTTCCAAACCTTTTTGGATTATATGGTTTTCACGGAAGATCAAGTTGATGAGCCGTGTGATTATAACTTTTTTAACTAGATCTCTTACATTTATTATTAATAAGTGACGGCAAGACTCGAATCTTGAATCTCTATCTACTCTATTATGATAAATTATGTGAATAGTCTCGTTAAAAAGTATCACTATCACCCAATAATAATTATCCATTATATTATTTTGAAATGTCTAACAATACTTATCAACTTTATGAAATCAATAGTGGACAAACACAATTAGACAAAGTTACTAAAAGTTTAAAAAATACAAATTGTATTTGGCCTCAAGTTAAACCAAAGTCGAAAAAATATAAATGGGATGGAGTAAATGAGTGGACAATTTGGGAATTGTGGTCACTTTCCTATCTAGGAATCGGATAGCAGAAAGTTGTCACAGCCCATTTTCATTGTTGAAGGAAGCAGTAAAATAGCTAAAGAATAGCCATGAATTTGGCTTCCATAATCCATAACAACTCTACTCAATTGTCTCCGAAGTTCCATAAGATTTCCCCAATCTCTTCGCCTTCTACATCCCCAAAATGGGCTCACTTTCAATTAGCTCATCTTCGCTTTCCACCACCCATTTTAGGTAATTGTTCATGTGTAAACTTGTGTAGATTGGATAATTTGAACCTGAGATGTCCTGGTTCTCAACCCACTTCATTAAGCTGCATGTTTGGTGCTTGTATTTGTATATCTCCAATTCTTCAGGAATAGTAGTATCTTTTA
The DNA here is from genome assembly GCA_029582685.1 of Solanum piurae. Classification (NCBI taxonomy): domain Eukaryota; kingdom Viridiplantae; phylum Streptophyta; class Magnoliopsida; order Solanales; family Solanaceae; genus Solanum; species Solanum piurae. The sequence continues at coordinate 2,676 of JAJOOO010026816.1, forward strand.
ACATTGAATATGGTATTAAAGTTTCATTATTTTTGTTTGCAGTTGGGTGTAAATGTAGAGGAAGAAGATATAGTGCGGTGGTTTCCTGCTTGAGAAAATCTGAACAAGGGGAAGAGTTGTCTAATGCTGGTTAGATATTAGAATTCTTATTACTCTACTTGTTTTCATAAACAATAAACTCAAATTTGGGCCTCAACTAGCAAGTAAAACTCCAACTTTGAGTCTGCACATCTAGACACCTCAACTCTTGTACACTGTGTCAGTTGAATACTCCACAACTTACCAAAATTTATGTGTCAGGTCAGTGTATGGTTTCCACGAGACACAGTGGGACGAGTTAGCGTTTAGGTATTAGTTGAGACCAAGTTTTAAAGTATCTAGATGTGCACTTTCAAAGGTTGGAGTGGTTACTTGCAAGTTGAGGCCAAGTTTGAGTGTGTTTTTCTATTATGCCAAAAATAAATAAACTCAGCTATGGAAAATGAAATGATAAGAATTTGGAAATTCACTGTTGTGCTGATAACGTATCATACTCTATGAAGTTCTGTAGATGTGGGATTTCCCAGCATAATAACGTAGTCACGTTCAGTAATTTTTGCTTAGGACATGTTGGGTTTCTTTTCTATTGGTCTGAACTTGGAAAATGAAAATATTAGAATAAAAATTGTATCTTCGTTAAAACCAATATATCCAGTACTATTAACCAAAAGTCAGACCAGAAATCTATCTTTGCATAGTCGTGTATAATGATCTCCCTTTGTTTTTCCTTGTTGCTGTACCAAATCATGTCGTACAAGTGGAAATAAAATGTTACTGCATACATTCCCGGATTCATGAAATATTGCCTCACACTTCTTTTCTAGTAGTTTACATTTAGCATCTAATGCAATAGCATATTAGTTGTCAATGTTATGTACTCTCTTTCATAATGTTTTTAACTATGTCACATCTCTAGCTCTATAAGAACATCAGTTGTTAAAACTAATATGACCATCCTTGCTTCCATATGATTGATTTATATGCCAAACATACCCCCCCCCCCAACCCACCCACCATTCTGTAAAGAAGATAAATGGGAAACTTAAGTTCAAGTTTCTGTCACCATTTAATTACTAGAGTAATGGATTCACCTGCAAGCTCTTTTGAAGGTTGTTATCCATTATAATCTTCCCCACCATATCATTTTAATTTGATCTCCACTGGTTAATTTACCAAAATGGCTTCAACTTACTATCCAGCTAACATGAAAACTAAAGAAAAGGAGATAAATGATATCCATCACTTCATCAGTCTTGGGAATTTCTGTTAACATATTCTAAGGTAATTGGTTGTCAGTCCTTTTTCTGTTAGAATGTAATGTGTTTGGCCAAAAATAATTTGCAGAGGAGACTAAGTCATCACAGTCACATAATGGCACTAACGATATTAAGATGTCTCATAATACATTTGCTGTTTATGAAGCAGAAGAGAGAACTCAAGGGTCTGGAACTTATGTGTCTTCTGTCAGGACAGTAGCCTTGTGTGTAAGTAATCCTTGCTATGGTCATAATAGCGTTTATTGTTTGTCAGACTGACCTAGAGCACTCTAAATTGAAGGAAATATAGTGATGGATTTATATAGGTGTTTTCAGCAGTGGCATTTGGTGTTGGCGTGGGGCTCACGGATGGAGTTAGCAAGTCATCTGAATTTTTCGCTGGGTAAAGAGTCAATTACTTTTCTCAGCATATTGATGATTTAAACCTATAAATTTTGGAAATACTTGAAGTTCTTTGTTGTTTAAAGATGATAGAACCTCTGTTGTTGATTGCGACTGCGGAATGTGGAGTACGTCGAAATTGTTCGTAATGCTAAAACGATAACAAGAATATAAAGCTATTTAGAATTGCCTCTATATATAATATCTCTGTGATTCAAGTGAGAAGAACTCTGGGAAAAAAATATGTGAAGTAGAGAAAAGGAGAAATAGTTGGAGGTGGGGTGAGAAAGAAAGTTCTTACAACTTCTAGTTATACAATGGCTTGATCCTTCGCATATCTTTACTGTATTTTTATTAGGCAATGTGGTAGTCACCAGGTAGAATAGTAATTTCACAATGTGTTTCAGTGAGAGACTATGTATCAGGGCTCATCCTAAGTAATGGAAGTAGGCCAAAGATTCTGTAATTCAAAGTCAAAGATCTCATGTCTAGGTTATCAAGCAGAGAAATGGTTCTATTGATTTGATTCACACATTCAGAGGTGTGGCCTCTGTGAAGAGTTGATAAGGGGTCAGCCTAGAACAATGTTCTATCTTGGAGTTATTAACTGCGCCAGGTGAATACTTTACATGTTTGATTGGGAAAGAGTTTGTGGTCAGGAGTGAGGATCTCTGAAGTTTCCTTTCAACCAATTCACAAAATAAGCCATGACTGTACCCTTTATCACATAAGTGCAAGATGTTGCATAGATTCTATTGGGCTGGCCATGAAAATTTGATTGTTTACAGAGATGTTCCCTCCGATGATAAACATGAAATTTGCTCCATTGTAAAAACTTAAAGCCTGCTTCTTCTTTTTTTTATGACAAGGGAAACCCGCAGCCGCTACCCTTTGGGTGCACACAGGGTAAAAACCCCGCTCCCATGCAATAGCTCGCAAACCACATAGGAGAGGTAACACGCACTAGGCAAGCCCAGTGCGACGAGCTCACTTAAAGCCTGCTTTCTTTTGACATCTTTCTGTAAATAGTGTGCAAGCACTTTCTTGATGCTGCTTATGACGAGCAATAAAATTCTCATTTTGCCCTTAGAGTTGTAAATGCTTTAGTGCTGGATTGCACCGACGATTGAGTAGTTTGATTTTTCTTTATTACTCAATTTTAGACATTGCGCTGCCTTCCTAGGTCTTCAAATTTTGTTCCTATCAAGCTCCAGTGCTTTCTGGGCTTGACTGCTTCGGGATTTACTGGTTTTAAGTTTAATTAATACATTTTCAGGTATCTGCTGGAGCAGAGTTTGTCAGTGGATAATTTATTTGTATTCGTTTTGATATTCAAATATTTCAAAGTACCACTTATGTATCAGGTGCGGTGCTAATCTTTCTGCACTTACTGTTCGTACTCGCAACGTTTGTGTTCATTCTGGCCCTACTTTTACTTTATATAAACTGGACAGTGTTTGTATTTGTCAATTAAGAGATCATGTTCATGATGCAAATGTGCGTATTGGGTCTACAGAACCGGGTGCTCTCGTATGGAATTGCTGGTGCCATAATCTTCAGATTGTCTATCATACTGCTAGGAACAGCAACCCTGCAGGTTGGCTGCTAATTTCATTGCAAACATGTAATTACATAAACATGCAGAAGTTCCAACTTCCAAGTATATCCCCCTACCCAGAGAAGTACACATTATTCAGAGTTATTCACATTTATCATTTTATGTCATTTCAGAGATTTGAGGCAGTTAACTTACTGTTGGCGGGGATTCTTCTATACTCGTCATTCAAGGTGAATTCTCTTTTAACTACATTCATGTGAATTAGAATACCATCTTTGAGCTTCTTTTTGCTGATGCAATGTTTTTAAGAAGATAAACTTGTGTTACATGATCCTTAATTTGCCTTGATGTAGCCATGTTGAACAATTGTGACATGAGTGTGGATACTTTGTATTAATTCTTCACATTAAAAAATAGCAAAGTACTTGTACCTTATGCTTGTACATACATATGCGGGATACTTACACAGTTACACATACACGTACCTGGTACTTAAATATATCTGTAGTGGATACATGTTCTTAGTTGAGTCCATGTAACATATATAATTTTTTAAAGCCTATGTAACATAGATAAGAACAAGCATGCCCCAAAAATTCTGGTACATGCACATATACCTGTGGCCATCATTCATGGGAGGTAGAAACAAGGGTGGGAGTTAGGAGTGGCAATTAGATACTTAATTTTCATGATCATCACTTTGAGGCCTCAAAGAGTTTTCTCTCTGTTCATAACTGTGTTGCTCCAGTAATGGTTATGATTATTATTTCTGCAACTGCTATTTCTTGTTTAAATAAATTTTGTAAGGATCCTATGTAAGAACACGATGACCACCAAATTACTTGGATTAGCATATTTGTTGTTCTGAGAGTTGCAACGTTTTTATTTTAGTGCTGTTGCAAAAAAATTATAGGCAAAACTACTTAAATTTGTTGATTTGACTATATAATCACTTTGAGGATGTCATATCAACTGTCAGTTATATCATCTGGCAGAAGTAACTAAAAGTACATTGAGTGCAGTAAAAAGGTAGAAACGGGAGATTAAATCCTTGCTTCTCAATGACTCAACTAGGATAACTTAGTTGTTTTATTCTTTGTAGAACCTATATAGACAGAATCCTCTTGCCATCACTGACTTCAACCTCTGAGTATGCCTTCTATTTCAAAAAGGAAAAAGAAAACAAGAAACTTAGTGAGATGCTATATGGTCTCATAATTGAGAAAATATAGATGACACTTGAGCCAAGGAGATCTGAAGGTACAGACCATTACGTGTTCGGTACAACTTACTACATCATTCCTCTAGTTTCTGCTCTTTAAAGATATTTCTAGTGGGAGTTGGTTGCATATCACCGTGAAACTTCACAGAAATTGTTAGTGCTTTCTTTTAGTTGAAAGAGGGTAAATCATCATGAAGTACATGTCAAGAATGAACTTATAGATAGTGCACTAGATAGTTTGCTAATCATATGATGTAAATCTTACCCCTCCCTTCAAAAGTAGAGAAGAGAATGGACAGAATATCAAGAGAATTTTGGTGGAAAGGCAATAAGGAAAAGAATATTTGCCATCTAGTTAATTGGAGGCCTAGGTGGTAAAGCCCCGAGTAATTGTCTGTGGAAGTATACTTTGGAAGGAAAACTACTGTGGAAACAGGTTAGCAGTGCAAGGTGTGGACCTAAGGGCTGTTGGTCAGCTGACATGTCATACGCTCCTGTGGGATTTGTCTCTGTAAGAATGTAAGGTTTTATTAAATGATTTTGTTGCATACACCTACTTCTTGGTAATGGACAGAAATTCTAGCAAGATACCTGGAGTGGCCATACTCCTGTGGACGAGCAGTTCCTAGACTTGTACAGTTTGGTAGTCAACCTTGATGCATTAGTTGCACAATGCCAGGGAAGCCAATTTTAGAGAAATTTTGAGGACTGAAAATAGTAGGTCTCTGAATTTCTGAGAATACTCGAAGATGCTAATATATCAGGAGGAAACATGCAGTGAGGTGGAGACATTAGAGAGATGGAAAGTACTGCCAGGTATGGTTATGAAATATTAACCACAGATTAAAATGGTCCACCGCAGTGACCTTGGAATATAATCTGAGAAGGCAATGCAACTCCCTAAGTGGCCAATTTTTTCTGGATTGGTGTGCATGAAGCTTGTCAAACTCAATCAAATTTACTAAGTAGGGATTTCATAATGTGTAATAGATGCCTCATATGTGAAGGAAGTGAAGAAGAGATACATCACTTGTTCATACACTGCAGCCTTTAGAGCATGTTTGCAGTGTGTACAATTTAAACTGGGTATTCTGTTAGACATTGAAGGAACTGCTGTGGGGCTGGACTTGAAAGCAGATGGGAAGAGAGAACAGGAAGATATGGTTTGCTATCCCAGCCTGCATGTTTTGGGTAATTTGACAAGACTAGTAGACATTTTGAAGGTTTAGCCAATCCGATGTAACAAATTAGTTATACATGCAATTTTTTTTTTGGTGTAGTATGACAGATATTTGATGTTAACATGCTACTTGAGTTCCTGAGTTTTTGACTTGTACATATTAACTCCTTCTTGGTGCTTTTAGTGAAATAAAAGTTTGACTACTTGCTTAAAAAGAAGAAAAATGCAGAGCCATCTCTCCTACCGCTGCAAATCTAGTAAACAGCGTTAACATTTTCTCTATGAGGGATTGTCTATTATGCCATGTTTTCGAGTAATTTTCTAGAAGGGAATACCAAAAATATAAACATTTAAGAGATATCACTTCAAGTCATGCAATCAATGCTGCCAGAATTTTGAATTTTACCAATCAAGCCTAAAAGTATGTTGAAAAGAGACTGCTAGATACTCATTGGAGTTCCCCTGGATGTAAAAATATATCTTGGTATAGTACATTGACTCTTCTTTTTCATGTCATGTGAAAATGGGCTCTAGTGTACAGGCTTAGCATAAAGGCCCTCACCTGTTCCGAACTGTTGTAAGCTAACTAGAAGAGCACCCAGGAGATACCTAAATGGGCTCATATATTACTCTCTGATCGATATTGACATTTTTGCAATTTAATTCATGATACCTATTTTTTTTTATCTCATCATAGTTGTTCACTGGAGAAGAAGAAGATGCTGATCTATCTGACAATTTCATTGTGAAGACCTGCCAGAAATTCATTCCCATCACATGTAAAAATTTCTGTTGTCTTTTCATAATTAGGTGCAATAATTGGTTTCTAGTTGGTCTTATATGTTCTCCTGCAAATGATTGCTGTTTGATTTTTTTCTTATGTTGGAATTAATTTGGTATTGGTTGTTCTGGAATAGTTGAAGTGATCAAGTCCAACTACAACGACAACTGCTAGTTTGATTTATTCTTGTGATACGTTTTTCTAACTTTGCTTCCTATGCTGATTTCTCAATCCTAGCTTGTAGTTGAGAGCTTCGTGTAAAGTTTACAGAAAAATCATTAAGTTGTGCTATGCTACAAACATGGGAATTTAAGAAAGGAGTCCCTTTCTCTCTTCTTTCTTTTTTGCTGCCCCTTCTGAAGGATGTGCAATGTGATTCTGTATAGCTGCATAATGCGATTATTTACTTAATATTTTCGGAGACATACTTTGTGAAGTAAGTTATGCTCCAATTTTTTAGTATTTGATAGTTCTCTTCCCCTTCTAGGCTCCCATCAAAGTGGGGTTTGATACATTTTTTCTTTTTGAAAATAAAACTTAGAAGTTTATATATATGACATACTCCATTTGTATACTTCTTCATTCAAAAAAATGGAAAAAACATTCTTTATCGACGATAACGTTATTGGACTTTACAGAATAGAGGATCATTTTTTTAGAACTTACTATTTCCAATAAAATAAAGAGTATCATTTTCTCTGGGGGCATTAAAGGAGTAACGGCAAGACAATTAGAGCCAATGTCCTCTTGAAAGACTAGAAATCACTTATAGAACAAAGATATGGTTTGGTAATACGACAAGAAAGAAATGCTAGAGTTTTTGAAGGCAAGAAGGGTAATATAATTAATCTTAAGCTCAAGTGTATATCTTTATGGAATTTTTGGTGCAACAAAGCTATGGCACATGTGTTCAAGCCGGATGTGATAGTTGACTTTCTTAGTTCTTTATGGACATTGTAAATTCTCTTTTGGATGTACTCTTGGCCCAGCATACCCTTATCACTGGTCTGTGTTACATCAATAATATTCTCGTGATTACCTATTTTTGAAAAAAGGTACACTTTGAGCATATGACTAAAAAGTACATACAATTCACCCTCATGCTATTAATCTGTTGGGTATCACCAAAATTCATGCTCCAGTGTAACTAAAACTCCATATGTAGAAAATACTCCCTTTCCTTGCTACATATTTGCTTTGATTTTGCAAGGTTATTTGGAGTGCAATGGTGGGCGGGAACCCATGAATTAGGTTATGTTTTTCCTGTCAGAGACTACTGTTCTTCTAGTTCCGTGATGTTATTCGAGCTACTCTTTAATTCATATGAATCATGATACATGAGTGGGATCCAGGAACAAGTTTCCTTGGGATGATGAAGCTCTGGTCTTTGTACATAAATTTAACCTTTCAGCTTTTGAAATATATGGTGATTTTTCAAACTTTTCTTGGTGTTGCAGCTGAATATGATGGTGACAGGTTCATAACTTTGCAGGATGGTGTACGGAAAGTAAGTCAACAGGGAGTTATTTTAGCAGTTGAAATTTATCTTTGTCCTAGCATGTCACCTCAATAATTTCATGCATATATCAATTTATACTTTTAGAGGTCGTTTGATTGGGAACAAGTTATCCCAGGATTAGTTATCCTGGGATAACTTATCCCATCATGTATATAGGATAACTTATCCCATCACTATGATATAAATGGTGGGATAAGTTATCCCAAACATGACAACCAAACAAGATACAAAATTTTCATCCCATCACTATTTATTTTTATCCCTCACACCAAACGACCCCTTAAATTTCTGGCTTAACGGAATCCGGCATCTTTTGACCATCTATACAAACAAAAGCCTGTGTACTTGTTATATAGTTTTCTAGAATATTTTTTTATATTAATTGTTCTGATTTTTAACATTTTGGGCAGGCTACCCCTTTACTTCTGACAGTAGCGGTTATTGAACTCAGTGATATTGCATTCGCTGTGAGTTTTCTGTTCATGCTGGATTTGAGATATCTTAAGGGCTAACATAACTGTTTGTTTCCGTCCTAACAACAATGTTGTGTTCTTCTCAGGTTGATTCTATACCAGCAGTTTTTGGTGTCACAAGAGATCCTTTCATAGTTTTCACATCCAATCTCTTTGCAATTTTAGGTAAAGCCTGTGTTCTTTACTTTGCTTCTTATTTTAAGTTTTTAACCACAAGAGCTATAAAAAAAAAGCCAATTACTAATTGAAATGTGATTTCTTGTACCAAATTCGAGTTGGTTTAAACTAGTGATATTTGGCATATGTTGTTCTATGCTTTGTAAAGGACATTTCGTTGACGTTCTTTTCATCAACTCATATATATTGAGGACTCATGTGCATGGAGTTAGTTGTTCACGAAAAAAATCTGTCTTGCTTTTACTCATTCTGATTTCGCGAAGAAGTAGATTTTTATTTATTACCCTTCTGCAAAATATGTTTTTCTTCCCTATAAACTAGGTGACCAACCTAGCTCTTCTTATGCAGGATTGAGGTCATTGTACACACTCATTTCTGAAAGTATGGGGGAGTTGGAATATCTACAGGTGAGTATTGACTTGCTTTTATCAGTCTCTGCTTGCTGTATTACAACAGCCATTCACTCAATTGTCCCAAGTCAGTCATGATTGCTCAAGTTAGAGCTCTTGTTCTACAGACAATAGCATTAGAATATTTAAATAGAACTAATCAAACTAGCCGCAAGTCTGTTAGTGACTGTTCCTTAAAGTTCACTTCACTTTCATGGATGATAATTTTTAACTAAGATCCAATTTCTATTCAGCCTTCCATTGGTGTTGTCCTGGGATTCATTGGACTCAAAATGATCCTAGACTTTTTCGGTAAGTTTCTGCAAACATCAGTTGAGCTTTTTCCTCTTACAATTGAAATCCCCGGTAAGTGTCTTAACTGATATCAAAATTCACGCAGGATACCATGTTTCCACAGAGGCGTCTCTTGGTGTCGTAGCGACATGTCTAAGCACTGGAGTCTTGCTGAGTCTTGTAAAGAAATCTGATCAATGAATTGGGATGCTCTCAAGATCATGTTCTTTAGGAGGATAGAGGAGATATCTATGGTGTTCCTTTTTTTTTCTTCTCTTCGTCGTTGTCTTGAACTTGCTCTGCCAAATGTACTTTATTCAATTGATATGACAATGACAAAATTAATAATCTTTTAGCATGTTTCTTTTTGTAATAATTTGATTTCTTAATGCAACTCAGGTTGGGATGAATTATTACAACGATTATCTTCTTGCCATATCTCCATGGACAACACTTAAATCTTCTCTTTTTTCTCTACAATATGGGGAGTCGACAAGTCATTTTGATGAGACTCATTATATCAAATTGAACAGTAAACCAACATTAAAAGAAGAAGAAAACAAAATGTTCTTTTAGTAGCATTCAAGAGTCATATATGCTAGCTTGTAGTATTACAATTTGATGAGTTCTCGAAAATGTCATTTCAACTTATATAGCTGCAGGAAATAAACACAATCACGCGATTGTACATCATAATGAGCTATTCTAATACATACTTGCACTCGTAAACACAAGGCATGTCTGTACAACAAAAATACCGGACCAGGATTTGGAGGTTTACCAAAGAATGACCAAAACCACAAATCGGACAAACATAAATAACCTATTAATGCAATAATTAACAGGAACTAGCAGCTTCAACTGAGAAAGAACAAGGGAGGACCTCATAGTTGTCTGACTTCTGAGGGAAAAAATATTTGTTGCGCCAATATAGTTCAGATGATTGAACCTGCACTCTAGGTGCCACTGATTGTGGTTTGTTATCTGTACTTTCAACTTAGCTGATATTCAAGAGGTTCCAGCCTTGGCTCCCCCTTTTTGGATGATCTTGTTTTGTTCCCATCACCCATCTAGTTCATAGCTCCATTTTAACCTTTTTGCAGCTTGTCACCATCGTTTCATTCTAGGTGAAGTAGCAGGTCCTGGCCGTGAAGTTTGGATGCCCCCCCGGGTTTCATGGTCAAATTTTTGTGAAGCAAGGTAAGTCAAAGCCGTGACAACATCTGCTATGACTGGACGCATGTTAGGTTGCTCCTGAACACACATTGCTGCAACTGCTAGAGCTTGGTACATACCCCTTACTGGATAATGGCCTTGTAGCATTGGATCAGCCATCTGTGAGAACTTCCTCCGATCTTTGAACAATGGTCTTGCCTGATATACAGAGCATAACTATATAATTAGAAACTTGGTTCTCTTTATGGCTGCCTAACAGAAAAGAACAATCTACACCCCCACCCCCACCCCCCACACACACATAATGACCCAAGAAAAGTGTAACCAAAGAGGATGTAAACTCTATAAAATCTCTCCTTCGCTCCATTTGACACACAATAGAGGATCAAGATTTTCCTTAAACATCACATATACAAGACCTTGAAAGGAAACTTCCGACACTGAATGTTCCACTACCTTCCACCAGCTTTAAACAGAGATTAACAGCACGTCAACATCAACTGAAATACCCAACCTTTCCCCTACCCCCCATGGTGTAGATACATTGCTTCAAGTGGTGTCATCTGACACTGTTCCATTGAACAGCACGTCAACATCAACTGGTTTACCCAGCCTTAAGAATAATAATAGTATATTTGTTATTTCATTCAGGAAAAAAAATACTCTAGATCTTCCACGAAGGATTCTAAAGTCGCTCAAACGCATTTGCTTCCAGATAATGCACTAGATTTTTCAAACCGTATTAAATCGGCAATTACCAGTTTTTTAAATCATTCATTGAACTCATCTTATGGATTGCAGATAACTGTAGAGACATTTTATAACTGTCCAATAAAGAGTTACCAAAAAGCTGTATGTTAAGAAAATCTTACCCATATAACCAGATTGAAATCTCCTCCAGTTTTTGAACTTTCAATTGCTTTCCTGCCTGTAATGATCTCCAGGAGAACTACCCCAAAGCTGTAAACATCTGACTTCAAAGTCAATTGTCCCGTCATGGCATACTCTGGTGCACAGTACCCATAAGTACCCATAACTCTTGTAGAAACATGGGTGTTATCTCCTACAGGCCCCAATTTGGCCAAGCCGAAGTCAGAGAGCTTCGCGTGATAACCCTCACCAAGCAAAATGTTGGAGCATTTTAAATCACGGTATATTACAGGGGGACTTGCACTGTGTAGATATTCCAACCCTTTTGCTGCTCCGGCAGCAATTTTCATTCTTGTGTTCCAATCTAGCCGTTCCTTACCTGGCGTAGGATCTGCAGAGCAATACTTCAATTCCAAATTTAATCCGATTTTCAAAATAAAATGAAAAAGAAAGTCTACCTAAGAAAGATTACCATGAAGATGGTCTTCCAATGACCCTAATGGCATATATTCGTAGACCAGAAGTCTCTGATCTCCATCAGCACAATAGCCAATTAGATTTACAAGGTTAGGATGGTGTAACAGACTTAACATCAGCACTTCGACAAGAAATTCCCTGTTGCCTTGCAATCCATTACGATCGAGTTGCTTGATGGCGACGACCTGCGCCATTAAAAATCAACAAAAGGTGTTAAACTTCAGCTCCAGCTAACAACTTAGAAATGAGAAGCAAGCCATCAAGCATGGTGCCAACACTAGAAGAAAAGGTAAATGACCCTAATCAATTATTCCTTTGCCTATTTCAACTTGAACCCCACATATATGTGAGAAAAGGAGAATTGATCCCAATTAGCTCAACGAATATGGTAAAAAGCATAAGAGAAACCAAAGTATCCATAACATGTACATCACCACTTGTTAGAAAGTAGAAAAGTATTTTCCTGATTTGAGCAAGGCATAGCCTCACTTTGCAGATGCTAAAGAACAAAAGTGAAATTTACGTTTCAGATTTCTCATGTAACTACAAACTCAAGTGACCAAGTGTTCCACTTTTTGCCAATTGACAGACTGGGAAGAAGTCCCAAGTGTTCACCCTCTGCAAATGAGCCAACTGAAGATAGCATAGCTATGCTCATCCGAAAAGGATAAAAGTCTGTGGCCGTGGCACAGTAAGAATCAAGAAGAAAAATCAGTAAAAGACTCTGAAGATTTACACAAAAACATTATTCAGAGAATAGGGAGTGCAACAGAATCTGGTAGATTAGAGGCAAACCAAACTATTGATTTCTTTGTTACATTCCATTATTAGCAAAAAGCAAAAAGACTTTATGAGAATTTATGAGAATTGACCTGATTGGACTCGATCACCCCTTTGTAGACTCTACCAAAGCCTCCTTCTCCAAGAAGATAATCACCTCGGAAATTTTTTGTTGCAGCTGCTAAATCACGAAATATAAAAGTCTTGGCTGCAATTTGGTTCGACCCTGCATCCTTATCAACTTCCTTTGAGCGTAATGAATTCTTTGATTTCAACTTATCTGAAGACAAGAACATAAAATATATAAGTAAGCAAAAGCATGGAACTGAAGTGAGGCAACGAGTGTTCAGAAATATAAAGGATGATTGACAAGAGGGAAACATCTAAACTTTTTTATTGGTTCAACTTAGGGATGGGGGAGGTTGTTTGAAGTTTGAACTATAAAGCGTTATTAACTGTAAAAGATTACTTGAAATTTGAACTATGAAACCTCACTAGTTGATGTTGGTTACACTAGAATTTTCATTATGGCATACGCTACCAAAAACAGCAAGAGTTGACAAGCCCACAAATAATGGTACCAATAATTTATCTATGACAACCATTATTCTTCAAAATTTTAGTAATGCACAATACACGTAGTCACCTGACACAGATAACTGGTTAGCTGATAGGATATGCTGAGATAAAAAAGTTAAAAAATTCCAAAATCTATATATTGTAAAATGGAGAAGTTGCAAATTTTTGGAGGTCAAAGTGTTTTGTCCTTTTCTTATTTTGTCTTTGTGCTGGGGTGCATGGGGGGGAACCATCTTGCCTCGTCAACCAGACTTGAGGCTACCAAACTCCTCTAACATTTCATCACATCATGTTACAACGACCTTCCTTCTGGTTCTATGAGGCCTTCATACAAAATGACATAAAGTAATGATATCATTTGCCACTTAACTTTTTAGTAGATACTAATTGAAGGCACTAGTTCTCTGACCTTTACCACTTACATTCTAAAGTACTACCATTCAGCAAATTAACCATAATTTGTCCCAAATTCTAAATTTCCAATTGCAAATAATTCCTCCACGACTATGACCAAAACCTTTTCTTTTAAAATGACAGTAGTGCTAAGCCAGCTTATGCACACCACTTGATTATTGCTTTGGATGCCTGCATTCCTCCACTAGACGATATCGGTCAATGACTCTTCCCCCCAAGGCATAGCGAGATAGGAAAAGATCACCCAACATTTCATTTTCTTCTGTGATTGAACTCTGATCTCCCAGGGTTCTCATTCCAGCTTCACCCCCTTGGATCTAACTACAACCTAGACTAAATTAACCAGAGGGAGCAGGTCATCGCGGCACTTCCATAACATACTGCCACAACAATCAAGTAGCATAACATTTAAATTTTAAGTCAGTGATTATGATATCAAGATCCAGATCAAAGTACCCCAATGGTAAACAGCTGAATATCCAAGAATCAGAAGTAAAAACCCCAAAACCAAAACCCACAAAAATTGGGCAAACATAAAGCAACCCCATTTCACCAAATCAAACAATCAGTTGACTATATACACAAAGATTACAACTTCACAACTTGAATATCCAAGAATCAGAAGTAAAAACCCAAAAAAAAAAAAAAAACCACAAAAATTATACGAACATAAAGCAACCCCATTTCACCAAATCAAACAATCAGTTGACTATACACACAAAAATTACAACTTCACAACTTGAATATCCAAGAATCAGAAGTAAAAACCCAAAACCAAAACACACAAAAATTGGACAAACATAAAGCAACCCCATATCACCAAATCAAACAATCAGTTGACTATATACACAAAAATTACAACTTCACAACTTGAATATACAAGAATCAGAAGTAAAAACCAAAACAACCAAAACACACAAAAATTAAACAAACATGAAGCAACCCCATTTCACCAAATCAAACAATCAGTTGACTATATACACAAAGATTTCAACTTTACAGCTTGAACATCCAAGAATCAGAAGTAAAAACCCAAAACAATCAAACCCCACAAAAACTAGACAAATATAGAGCAACCTCATTTCACCAAATCAAACAATCAGTTGACTATATACACAAAGATTACAACTTTACAGCTTAAATATCCAAGAATCAGAACTAAAAACCCAAAGCAACCAAACCCCACAAAAATTAAACAAACATAAAGCAACCCATTTCACCAAATCAAACAATCAATTGACTATATACACAAAGATTACAACTTTACGACTTGAATATCCAAGAATCAGAAGTAAAAACCCAAAACAACCAAACCCCACAAAAACTAAACAAAGATAAAACAACCCCATTTCACCACATCAAACAATCAGTTGATTATATACCCAAAAATCACAACTTGTGCAGATTGATAAATACCAGTAGAGTGCCGGCCGGAATCGACTGAATTTTTCTTCTTTGAGGTCTGTTTGGATGGTCCAGAACAAGGAAACCAACCCATTTTCTTCTCCTTTGCAACTTGAGAGAGGCGAAGTTTTTGCACAGCTGATTAGCTGTCTAGAAAAGTGAAGACGGAGGATTAAACCTTTTCGTGGCTCTTTCTTCTTTTTTTACCGTTTTTATTACAATAATTGTCGAAATTTTGTAATTTTTTGTTTTAAGGAAGAGTAAAGAATTAATATGACTTCACTCAGGAAATGATCAAAATTGGTTTTGATTTCATTTGGTCCTTAATGTATGGATTTGATGGAAATGATATTATAAATTGTGATCAATTTAGTCCTTAACCCTAAAATTAATATTTATTTATTTTTGCAATCAAAATATATGGAATATGTAAAAGATGCGCTTGTTCAAGACTTTCCTTCCCCTGTTTCTAAAAATTTCAAAAGGGCACATCAATTTTTTTTAACCAAAAGGGCAAAATCGCTCCTGACAGAGCGATTTTCTTCTGACAAAATTGACGCCGTTACTCCTTTAAAAAACATAAAAATCGCTGTCAATCCAAAAAAAAAAATCTTTAAAATTGTTGCTGTGAAATTTTTTTTTAACAACGCTGCCCCAGCAGCGTTTAAAAAATAGAAATAGTTGCTATAGCAGTCATTTTCTTAAAAAAGTTTAAATTATTTTTATTAAAAATTCCCGAGGCGAGGACTACTTAAAAAAATAATGGGAAATCGCTCCACGTGTAGCGATTTTAGTTTAAAAAAATTTAAATAATCGCTGCCATTAAAAATTTTTAACTAAAATCGCTACACGTGGAGGGATTTCCCATTATTTTTTTAAGCAGTCCTCGCCTCGGGAATTTTTAATAATTTTTTTTTTTAAACTCTTTTAAGAAAATGGTTGCTATAACAGTTATTTCTATTTTTTAAACGTTGCTGGGGCAGCATTGTTAAAAAAAAAATTAACAACAACGATTTTAAAGAAAAAAGAAAAAAAAATTGGACCGGCAGCGATTTTTATGTTTTTAAAGGAGTAACGGCGTCAATTTTGTCAGAAGAAAATCGCTCCGTCAGGAGCGATTTGCCCTTTTGGTTAAAAAAAATTGATGTGCCCTTTTGGAATTTTTGGAAACAGGAAAGAAAAGTCTTGAACGAGCGCATCTTTTACATATTCCGTATATTTTGATGGCAAAAAAAAAAAGAAATATATTAATTTTAGGGTTAAGGATCAAATTGATCACAATTTATGATACATAAAGGATTATTTCCATCAAGTTCATACATTAAGGACCAAATAGAATTAAAGCCCATACATTAAGGACCATTTTGATCATTTTCTCGACTTCACTTTTAAAGTTGGTTGACTTGGTCAATTCAGACAAAAATCTTTTTTTTTATTTCTTTTTTTTAATAAAAAAATTATTTGAGTAACCTACTGCATCTTCTCCAAACATTGATTTTGATTTGAAATTAAGCCGCCCTTTAATTAAAAAAATAATATTTGGACAATTATAAGGACTTAACATGTGAAATGCTTCATTATTTTTATTTTTTTAATAAAATTCAAATAACTTTTGACATAGATGTAAAGTAATATTCTTTTACTCATCATAGACATAATTACCTTTTCATTTGCATCATTCAAGCTAAAAAAAAAAAAAAAACTCAAAAGGTTTCATCATTTTAAACTTCAGATTTTATTTTATTTTAAGGGGAAAAGGACAAATATACTTCGAACTATCGTAAATGGTATGCAGATATCCTGTCATACTTTTGGGACATTGGTGTCCCTGCCGTCCAAAAATTAGAACATATATACCCTTTATACTAACGGACATACACGTGTCATAATCTTATCCACCGACTCGATATTTATTAAATATCGAATCGACGAATAAGATTGTGTCACGTGTCCCTGTTTAGTCTTCTGTTACCGTGAAGGGCATATATGCTCTAGTTTTAGGACGGCAGGGGCACCAATGTCCCAAAAGTATGACGGAGGGTATCTGCATACCATTTACGATAGTTCGGGGTATATTTATCCTTTTTCCCTTATTTTAAAATTTGAATTATATCCTTCTCAAACTTTTAATATCATAAAGTTTTATTCGTATAAATTTAAATTCAGAATATGAAATTTAATTTGTATCAATTTGACATCTGAGATAATATCTTGAATTTCGAATTGTAAAAAACTTATATATATCAGTAACAACATCCTAAAATTTTACACTCCAAGACAATGTTATAGAGTAAAAAGAACACTTTTAAGGTAGTGTCCCAAAGTTTGAAAAAAAATAAGAAAAATATGAAGTGGACCTCTACTGCTTTCTAATTAAGAAAAAAATAAGGACAAAATAATATTGTAATTGAAAATTGGCTAATTTTTAACTAATATTTCAAATGTTGTTTAAATTTCAATTACTAATCCTAAAATGGACTATTAACAGATTCGATAATCCATAAAGATAAGAATAAGATTCGCATATACCCTATATTTCTACGTTTCACTTGTGAGATCATATTGAATAAATTGTTGTCGTCTCGTCGTCTAAAACTCCATATTTCTCTATTAACTTCGCCCAAAGAGTTGTTTTTGAGCCACTCCACCTACCTTAAAATCGTAGTTCAAATGTTAAGATTAGTAACAATAACTTGTTTTAAAAAAATTTATTTACATATATTTAGAACTTCTAAAACTCTTCAAAGATAAAAGTTTCAAGGTGGTTGATTATATTGTGTTAATTTTAAATTAAAGATAGAAATGTGTATAATCATTCCACAACAACTTTTATCGGACATATAATTGAAGGGTTTTCTTTATTTTTGAAGTAATTTTTACATATTAATAGGAAGAATAATGAAAAGATTCTTTAGAATATACTACTTGACAATGTGGAGGGAATTTTTTATTGATAGGTAATCTTGACATATTAGTTCCATATATTTCTTGAGGACTAAGATTTTCTTCATAAACTCAGATTCTTTTTGTTATAGAGTATATAATAGGAATAATTTCTGTTAACTAATTTAGCTTTTTTATTATGTTATAAGAAGAAAAAAGTTTTATTTTGTTATCTTCATCCTATGAATATTTTCACATATAACCACATTATTCTCGTAGAGTTCTAAGATTGGAACTAGGTGTTTCCAATTTGTTTTTTTTAATAGTATAATGTTTCAATTCGATGATTAGTTTATTAAATTCGTGTTATATCATTATATTATATAATTAAAATTAGACTTTTTGAATCGTAACAAATATCTTGATTTCTTTTTTGTGTTGGTACGGTTCGATTATTTTTCATTTTTTTTAAAAAATCATGTAAAGAAATACAAGTGAAAGTTAGAATATGAGAACGTAAAATTCATACTTGAATAAGACTTTAACAAAAATTCTATATTTTTTTAATTTTTAAAAGACGATTAATTAAGGGAATATGAAATACTATTAGAATAGATATATATCCCATTATTTTACGGTGTAAAAAAAATTAAGCAAAAACCGAGAATCAATTATATTTTTAAATGATAATAAATAATTAATCAAATACCACTTTGAAAAAATAGATGAATATATATAACTTGCCACAAAAATGTAATTTCTTGAAAATGATTTTAATTTTCTAGATGTCTATAGAATCAGAAATATTGCAATTAAAAAAGAATGTGGAGCACCACCTCATCCTCACCCACCTCCTACAACTAAGAAAGAAATATTAATTTTCTCTTCTGCTATTCTATTGATCAAGAAAATAAAAATAAATTTTTGAATGATCCATTGCCATTTGTCAAGCAACTCAGCATATAAATTAATTTATGTTTTGCAATTACATTTTTCTTGGTTTCCTATGTGTTACACATGCTCGTCTAGTTTGAATTCACATAAAAAAATTATATTCGGAAATGTAACAAGTGTTTTCTATATTCAGGGTTCAAACCAAAAATCTATAAGAATAAAGAAGTATTTACAACGCCATCCGAACTTTTTGTTGATAGCGTTGTGATTAATAAATGCATAGTACCTAACTACCTATATATGTGTGTGAGAGAGATATTTGAGAACCTTAGGTTTCATTTTAACTTTTAAGTTAATGACTATTATCAAATGCAATCAGTGTACATCAAATCATATTACTGATTAATTACACTAAATAAATCCTACATTAACACCCTATAGAAATGCACCAAAGCACCAGCATTGTTAATTGTAATTAAAGTTGACTAAATGGTCATATAACAAAAAGAAAAATCATTTTAACGTGGCCTGTGAGATTCTTGAATACCTAATAATAGTGATTCTTTAAAGTTGACTAAATGGTCACATAACAAAAAGAAAAATCATTTTAACGTTGCCTGTGAGATTCTTGAATACCTAATAATAGTGATTCTTTGACCAAAAACTTGTTTATTAAACACTTAAAAAATATTTCTCAAATAAATTTACCAAACACTTAAAAATCATTTCAAAACAAATAATTTTTTTTTTAGAAGTTTGGCCAAACACGCGGGTGCCTATAAGTTAGGCGTCAAGCACATGGATGCCATTTGCCAAAATCATAAGTAAACTTGTACCTCAAACAAAAACAATTTATGTAAAAGGTTGCTACCTCAAACAAAAGCAATTCATGTAAAAGGTTGCTTTCGTTTGCATTATGGTAATCAACTATTTATAGTTCAAAGGATACACTGAATTTGGCATAAGATGGGGGGATCTCTAAGAAATGGGATAAGGAGATATACCAAATATAATTACGATATGGAGTCATCTTTGGTAGGAAATACTTTATTCCCCAGAGTGAAACTTCCCAGCACAAATCCCGATTAGATGCCTCAAAGTGAATACCAAGTGAATTTTTTTTAAAAAAATAAATAAATAACATAATACACAAGGTAATCAAATGGTATATACCTTTTCTATCTCTTCTTCTTTCTTCCACCAGTAATTTGCCACCTGTTATATATTTCCATACCAGTCCACAGACGTGATCCAATGGTAACTGAATTTCACAATGCATACAACAACGACAACGACATATTCAATGTAATTCTATAAGTGAAATCTTGAGAGGTCAAAACGTACAGCTACCTTACCAGGGTCGTCTCTTGCCTTTGTAAAATAAGGCTTATGCCTTAGGCCTTCAAATTTTGGGACCCTCAAATTATTATCAAGAATAAATTAGGAAAAATTCACGCCATATACACATTTAAGAGTAAATTTTATGGGTTTTAAACATACATTTAAACAATTCTTACTTATAACACTTTATTTACGGGTTATGACATATCAATTAAATTTAATTTAATTTTAAAATCAATTTCAATTTATTTAATAAATGATTAATCTGTTTATATTTTTATATTTATTAATTAATAATATTTAATTAATTTGATTTCAGTTCCTTTTTTAAAACTGAAATCATCAGTTACACATAATAAGGGATTTACATAGATTAGACTTCCTTGTTTACTGTTACACTCCAAACCTCCCATACCTCAATCCCACCACTCTCCACCCACGCCTATTCAAATCTACACGCCATCACCTCCACTACCCCACTTTCACCATGTCTCTCCCATTTTTCTCACCAGCCAACTACACTATTTTCACAATCGTCCGTCCAATTAAGTTTTTCAACAAAATCATGTCTAAGAAACCCATTGAAACGCGTCGAAAGAGTCCC
>JAJOOO010026817.1:0-20337 GCA_029582685.1 Solanum piurae
TTTTACCCTTAATGAAATGATTTACAACCACACAAATTTCTATCATTCATTTTGGACCACAAGTTTTAAAAGTCTTTCCATTTTTCTTAAAGTTTGTGCCAAATCAAAGTACATCATATAAAATGGGACGGAGGGAGTATTATACAACCGACCTTAGCTCAGTTGGTAGAGCGGAGGACTGTAGTGTGTTCATAGCAATCCTTAGGTCGCTGGTTCGAATCCGGCAGGTCGGATTTTTTTTATGTTTTCTTAAAACTCATCTCTTTCATCTTCCTTTTTTTGGTTTCCTTTCTGCTACTAAACCCTTTCTGTTATTCTTAAACCCTACACTCCCAAAAGCAGAAAAATCACAAAAATGACAGTTTGGCGTCTCTTTTGGACCAACTCCACCGCTATTTCTTCCAATTCACAACATTTCTCCTTGAACCCTAACTCAACTTTCTCTCAATTCACTTCCTACTTCAGACAATTTTCCACCTCCTTCCTCGTCACGAAAATCCCAAAGAAATTCCGCAAGAAACGAAAGAAAAAGGAATCCCCACGAACCAAATTGGTTCAATCTCAACCAAACATCAACCCCCATTTCGAAAACATTCTTTTTCGTGATACCCATTTTAGATTTCTCACTAAGACGAAAGAATTCCTCTCCAAACAACCCCATCATGTACTTCCCCTTGACGATGCCGGAAAACTCCACCAGCAGTTGGGGTTTCCACGTGGCCGGAAAGTTGTCCGATCCCTCCAACGACACCCTTCAATTTTCGAAATTTATCGGCATAATGATGGTAAGATGTGGATTGGTTTTACTGATTTGATGGAAAAATTGTTGGATGAGGAGGGTAAAGTAATGAATGAAATGGAAAGTGATAGAGTTAGTGTAGTTAGGAAATTGTTAATGATGTCGAAAGATAAGAGGATTGCTATGAGTAAAATTTATCATAATAGGCTTTTATTTGGTATACCTGAAGATTTTAGGGATAGGATAAGGAAGTATGAGGATTATTTTAAGGTAGTTGTTGAGGAAGATGGGAGAAGGATAATTGAGCTTGTGAAATGGGATCCTACATTGGCGGTGAGCGTGTTGGAGAAGGAGTATATGGTTGATGAGGATAAGGTGAAGAAGGCGTTTAAGTTTCCGATAAAACATGGGAAGGCATTGGATTTGGATGAAGGGGATGAGAGGAAATTGAATTTGTTGTATACGTTGCCATTGGTTTCGCCTTATTCTGATGGGAGTAAGCTGGATTTGTGGACAGTGGAGGCGGAGAAGTTTAGGGTGGGATTGATTCATGAATTCTTGAGCTTGACATTGGAGAAGAGAGCTTATATACACAACATTGTGGAGTTCAAGGAGGAGTTTTGTCTTACGAAGCATACTTATCAGATGCTCTTGAAACAGCCTCGGACGTTTTACTTGGCTGGTACAGAAATGAATTGGTCTGTGTTTCTTAAGGATGCTTATGGAGAAGACGGGGTTTTGCTAAATAAGGATCCACAGGTGCTGTTCAATGAGAAACTTTATAGATATGCAGACATGAAAGTATTGAAGCCAAGCAGTGATGTCTATGAAACATGAAAAGTTGAATTAGCTTTGACGTCTAGTGTAACTTATGGTGATGATGGAGATCATAGAGCAGAATTTACACGAAGGATGTGTTTGGGGAAGACGGGGTTTGCTAAATAAGGATCCGCAGGTGCTTTTGATGAGAAACTAAGCAGATATTCAGACATGAAAGTATTAAAGTCAAGCAGTGATGTCTATGAGGTATAAAAGGTTGAATTAGCTTTTACTTCTAGTGTAACTTATGGTGATGGTGGAGCTTCATAGAGCAGAATTTACTCGAAGAATGCAGAAGAAGAATTATGGTGGACCTCATCCACCTATGTTATATATCAAAGCAACATAAATCTTGAGGTATCTAGAGTTGTTTTGAACTCTTGTTTACCATTTTCCTGCTGCCTATTGTTTTCAGCTGTAAATTGTAATCATGCCTGTACTCTTTATCATCTTCAAAATGTAGAGCACTATTGCGTTCACAATGTAAAATCTTACTTATCAGAAGAAGAAATTCTTTGTTGCCAACCATTGCATTTGATTGTATAAGATAATATTCAGTATCCTACTATTATTTGAGAAGTTTGATTTAATTGAAACAAGATTTAGTTTGGGCGTCTAAATGAAATATTCTTCAAGTTTAAGGGGAAGCCTATGTATTAAGCCTTAGTTTAACCATGACTCCATGAGTAAAATCTCTTTTTAGTTCTCTCTATCTGCATGAAAGTTACAACCTTGCATAACCCAACTTCCACAGTTTATCTTGTATTGTCATTCAATTGCAATATCTTCATTGACATGATGGTGCTCTGAGCTGGTATGATATGCATATTTTGTGAAGACATGCATACATTGAACTTGTGCACAAGTTAGTTTTGACACTACCATTATTTGAAGAGACAAAAAATAAGATGCATCAAGGAAAATAAAACTGTCCTTTATTAGGCCTACCTAACCTTTGATGACAAGCCTAGGATTGACCTCTTTTGTCTTAGTATTATGGTGGTTCAATCAATTTATCATATCCCTTTTCATAAATTATCAACATATCTAACCTATGCTACTCAGGCTTTTCAAAAATGTAGATGGGTTCGTGTCAAATCCTCTAAAACTATTAGATTCTTGGAGATCCGATAGCAACATTTGCGTAGAGTCCAAACAACATACTAGATGCTAAGGTAATAATTTCACTTTTTTTACAAAAATATACTTCAGTGACGATCAACTTTTTTCTCTGGAATTCAGTGCCCTTGTTATTGCTATGAAGCCAGAGCATAGGCTTGAGGAAACAGTCTTCCATGTCAATTTGAATAGGAAAGACTTGATTTTTTTCCAGATATCGTGTGTTACTTTCAGATTTCTTATGTGTAAAATTAAATACGGATTTGTAAAGGACTACAAAATCAATTGGTCCAGCTCAAGGAAATGGCGATAGCCGATATGTATTGAAGAAAGATTTCTGGTTATTTTACCTGTCAAAATTAGTGGGTATTACTTGTTCAATTCGTTCTTTCAATGGAAAAGGATAGCCCAAATAGACAGAATTAACACTGTGAGCTGCTTAGCTCTCTTAAATATTCTAAAAACAGAAGGTGTGGTCTTAAACAAAACACATCTTTAAAGTTTAAAGCATATGATTTATTAGTTTGTTCATGCTTTCCGCACTATTAATTCACCAATGAGTTGTCAAAAAGTTGTTATACTTTCCAATCTAATACGTCTTCTTTTTAGTGGTTATAGTTGAAACAAACTGACCACAAAAAGTTGGAAATTTAATGACTCCAAGAATCATGCTTCTGTGGCTCTAAAATAAAATATAATATCGACCCTAGAGATTTTGACGTAATTTACGCCTTTTACAATGCATTTTTTGGATCGTCTCTCCTCTTTAAGTCAAAGATTCTTCTCTCCTTTTACATATTTTTTTTCCCTTTTTTATTATAAAGTAAATGAATGTATTGAACTTCAGCTGCTAAACCTCAAATTTACTACTGTTTTGGTATATAGTGTTTTCTATCTCCTGGCCAGCTTACTACTGGGAGAAAAGTCGCTCACTATAAGAAGTGGTCAGGGGCCATCCAAGCCCTCATCGTCGTTGGACCTTGTTATCGTGTCAAAAAAGAATGTTATAGCGACCCTCCACGGTTGTTGACCTTGTGGTCAGGGGCCACCTGATGGTGCGGCGTCCTAAAATGTTAGATTCATCCTTGGACCTTGTTATCCCGTAGAAAAAAAGAATGTTATACAGACCTTCTTAGACTATCCACGATAGTTAACTACTTGACTTGTGTTATACTGAAGATTTTTCCTTCATTTCACCTTTGATAAATTGGATGACTAACTACAAGAATTCAAGATGGGGATGAATGAACACGTAATCAGAAGTCTCAAGTTTGAACTCTGTACTTATTTACTTGAGCTCGAGGAATGAAACAAAGAAATTCAAGATATGTCATGGTTACCTAAAAGGAGTTGGAATGGTTTAGTCAAAATTTAACTTAAAAGACACTTGCAACCAAATCCCTCAAGGAGCAAAACTCCACTATTTGCTTTGGACAGCTTTAGCTTCTGCCTATGGAGCATTTCTAACAAGATATTCCCCAGAAGTGTACTATACTCGCAAAGGAGTGACAAAAGTAGATTATCCAAAGTTGTAGTACTTTATAGAAACCCAAAAAGATTAAACACAAAATTCATTATCAACCAGAAGCAGAATAGAAGTTCATTTACAAAGGTGCAAATTAATGTTTGAAAAACATACCAAATTGAACAATCATAGAAAGCCATAACTACCTGGCTTTCAAACAGACTTTTCAGAATGAAATGCAGAATGTGGAAGAACCTCCACAACTTTAACATGAAACTCTAATCACTCCTCTCTTTTGGAGAACAATCAAAAACAGATAAACAAAATCAAAACACACAGTGAAAAAACATGCTTTCTCGGATTACATTGTTCGAAAGCATGAAGCATTTTGGAACAAGGAGATACTAGAGCAGATAGATCACTTGGCCTTGGAAGACTGAAGTTGAGTTCGGCTTCTTAGCCTATGCCTGCTCTTTTGAGAAACACTCGTGCTGCTCCTATGCACACTTGCAGATGAAGAAGTTCCAGTGCTTACCTTCCTGGTTGCTCTTCTATGAGTGCCCCGAGTGCTACTGCCCAGTGCTGCTTTTGCAACTGCTTCTGTTCCTACATCCCGTGCCTTTTGGGAATTAATTGGCTGTTTGTTCAAGTAGGCTAGTTTTGGGAGCAGGCTGCAAGCTGCCTTTCGCAGTTGGTCATCACTTATATTGATCTGAATTGGATTTCCCAATAGATTTAGAGCCAGAAGAGAGTTGTAGTTTGCCACAAGCTGACCAAGCGCTTTAGTAGTAGTTATCTTGTTGAAGCTCACGTCTAGAACAGCCAACTTCAGAAGTCTGTGCAGCCCTTCAATATCACTTATTTTGTTACCAGCGAGGTAGAGCTCTTTGATGAGAGTACAATTCGACAAACCTGATGCAATTTGAAGACAAATTCACATATTCAGGAGGTTGTTTAAGGAGGTAAAACTCAGATATTTGCGAGTCACTAGACAATACAGTTTATCTTTGGTGGAAGGTCTAAGGAAGCCATATACCTTGTCCAATTCGAGAGATTCTGTTGTAACTTAGGTCAAGCACGCGCAGACGTGTCAACTCCCTGAGTCCTTCAATTGTGTGGATCTTGTTCCTTGATAAATTGAGAACATGAAGACCCTTTGGTAGTGATCCCGGAGTTATTTGAACTGCATTGTCCAAGGAAACATAAATTATGTTAATGGGGGTTTCTATGACCATTTCCTTTAGTCTAAATTAGTTTAGTACTAGTTGTCCTTCGATTACATACCTATAAAGTTGCCTGATAAATTGACAGATCGAAGGCTACATAAGTGTGATATAGCAGGGATAACTTTCAAACCAGCGCCCGCGATGTGAGCAACCGTTGAGGAAGAATTGAGAGATCGGATGACTGTATTAGCATGTGCAACCTCTTCGGGGACATTCATATTTGGATATGTGCTAATGAGAGGTGATTTACCAGCATCGGGTGAAGGCGAGATATTAACCTCATCTTCAACATGATCATGTTCATCAATTAAGCATGGTGGATGACTGGGAAGTTCATTCACCCATTCATTGATTCTCATAAACCTAGAGGATTCTTCAGGGAAAGCAACCCACTGGTTCTGTGGCCAAAATCCGCTTACTCCTCGGAATTCATCCAAAACTTCCTTGCCCTTGTCATTTCGTCCTTTGTTCAAGGATTCTGCTGTGAACGAACCAGGAGATCCCAAGTTGCTCAACTCCATGCCTTTCCCAAGTTCTAGTGTGTCCGAGGAATACCCACCCTGCTGGTTTAGAGCAGTCTTAGCAAGGATTGGTAGTTCTTGGATACCACCTGTTCCTTGTACATTCCTATGGCTCCATAGGAACAGTTTCCACCACAATTTTCGATTTCTGGATGGTAGGAGTTGGCTTGAAGAATGTTTCTTCAACATAACTTTGTCAGCACTGCGATGCGTTAACACAGAAGCTGGACTTCCTAAAGTCATCTTCTCAGCTAATCTCTGCATTTCATCAAAAGATTTGGACTTAGAGAGTGATAGCTGCTCACTCAATTTATTAACCATATCCCTCATTGCTAAATCGGAGCAAGAGCGTTGCAGCTTCGGAGAAGCCCAAGATTCTACTTTACCAAACCCCGGATCACTAATGTGTCCACATTTCACAACCTCCACAGCTTCTGCATCTTTCTCAGATTTGTTATGATCCTGTTCATTCATTTCACTTTCAAATGAGCAATTACGACGAATCCCTTGATTGAATGATTGATCATATTCTCCCCCTGAGCTACGAACGCGTGCTTGAAGATCAAAATCAGAGTCATCCCTCTTCATTGACAAGCTTTCATCATGTTCATCTTCCCCTTCATAAGCCACCTCTTCTATACCTCCCTTAACAGGACTTTCATGATTAGCCACCTCTTCTGTATCTCCCTTAACAGGACTGTCATGGTTCATCACCTTAACATTGCTCCTAGAACTCCCAAAAGGTAAAGGAACAACAAAGGAAAGCGATTTCGAGTCATCTGTTTTAGTACTAGAGTTTACAGAACCTTCAACTAGTACAGCCACATCAATAGTTTTTTGAGCTCCCTTCTCCCCCTAAATCAACAAAACATACAGATAAGCTAAAAAAATTACTAAACTTTGACATGAATGTTCAAACTAAAGAAAGGCAGGGCTGTATTAAAAATTGAAACACCCACCTTATCTTTCTTGCTTCTTCTCCCTACTGGACCACAAAAGCAATTGCAAATTGCCATATCTTTCACTGCTACAAATCAAATCCTTTCCTTCAATCTGTTAGCTACACCTTCCCAACAAATCTCTCCACCCCCACAAAAAAAAAGTTTTGATCTTTGAAACTTCCCAATTCACATATCAAACAAACAAGCAAAAAAACCCAAAAAGATTGAATCTTGATGTCAAATTAGCCGTAATCAATAGGCAAACGCCAAAGCAATGAAAGAGCCCAATTTGACAAATATGGAGATGAAGAAAGGTAAGTTAAAAGTGAAACTCCAAGAAGTACCCTCCTCCTAGCCTCAACCCTATCCCATTCACAAGGGGTTGAGCCCTTCACTGGAGTGTTGGCCAGAGTGTTAACTACTGCTGCTTCTCTCCAGAAGCCTCACCAAAAATCAATCCCCTGCTCACACAAAAATCAAAACAAAACAAAAAAAAACACCCATTAGAATTCCAAACTAACTACAGATCCTTACAACAATCTTGGAAATCTGAAAGTAAATACAAAAAAGCTGGAATCTTTATAAAGTTCAGAAACTTTTGCGTACATTACAAGCAGAATACATAGGTGTTGTCAATCAAAATTGTACCTCTGAAAGAAAAGGGTAAGCCAGGCTGTGACTTTGAGAAAAGAAACAGAATATCTGCTGCTGATAAATCCGAGAAGAATCAAGAAATGGGGTTCAATTTTGGCAGTAAAGGATGAGTCTTTGTTAAAAGAAAGTCAAGAAGGGAATAGCGGTATTTTGTGAAGAGGTGAGATTAGAGAAGGAAAAGCGATGTTAGAAGAGACTAGAAATAGCAATATAAAATTTATGGAGTACAAAAGAGCGATATATATGTACGCGCAAAATACACGGACTGAGACAACCATCACCTGCGGCCACACAACATGCTGAGTACTTCTTTAAATCGGGTGTGAACCCCAAATACGGTGAAAATTCTATTCGAAATGTCATTTTAATGTATTTTGTATCCAATTTAAATATAATCATAGCTTCCATAGAGGCTATGAATATCGGATAGAAATTGTCATTTTAATGGATTTTGTGTTTGATTTGAATATAATCAATGCTTTAGGGAAGGCTATGAATATCAGATGGGAATTGTAATTTTGAATATAATTGAAGCTTCAATAAAGGCTATGATAGCAGCTAGAATTTTTTTTTAAAAAAAAAGGTTCTTTAAATAAAATATTCCTGTTGATTTTAATTTATTTGTTATATTTTTGTTTTTAATTCATTTAACATAACTTAGATAATAAAATTTAAAATATAAAATTATTTTAATATATTTAACATATCTTAGAATTAAGATTTCATTTTTGGGAAACTTTCACAAATAACCACTATAATAAATTTAATTATGTTCCATAGCTATAGTTTGCATATTTACGGGTTGTAGCTATAGTTTAAGCTGCCTCATTTGTATAATTCGCAGGTACATTTGTATAATTCAATTATTTTTGTATAAACTCGAAATAACGAATTTATACAATTACAAACATCAGAAGTGCAAATAGTTATACAGATTATATTATACAAAAGTTATACAAATTCTGAATTATACAAAAGTTATACAAATTATATTATACAAACTCTGAATTATACAAATGCGCGAATTATACAAAACTAAAAAGCTAAACTGTGTAATTATAGCTAAAAGTAAGCTACGAATTATAATTAAGGTAAACTATAGCTATATTAAGTAATTAACTAGTATATGTTTGCTTATACGAGTAATTTTCCCTTCATTTTTTTACTTTTTTAATTTTTTAATTTCTTAAATTTCATATTCCTTTTGTCCTATTTTATGTGACATCATTTCCTTTTTAGTCGGTCTTAAAAAGAAAGTCACCTTACTATAATTAGAAATAATTTAATATTAAAATTCCTCTTTTACTCTTAATAAAATGAATCTCAACCACACAAATATCCAAGAATTGTTATAAATTGCAAGTTTTAAAACTTTTTTTAAAACACTATATCAAGCAAAACTAGGAAAATAATATATTTTGGATTTTTTTTTTTTTTTTTCATTCGTGTTCAGGATAGATGAAAAATGACTTTCATTAAAAATCGTTTCTTTTTCCTTAAAAGAGGAAAACATTTACCTTGGAAATATTGTTTTTAAAAAGTATTCTAGCCGTTCTAAAATAAGAGTAGTTTTAATATTAAAAAAAATATCCTGAAATAATTATTGCTTAAAATATAATATAAAAAAATATTTGGTTAATATTTTGTTAAATTCAAAGTTTTATATATAATTTAATCTACAGACAAAAATATTAAATTGTGGTCCAGTGTTTTTAATAACATAATGATTTCTTAAATTTGTTATCTATGATAACGTAAATCTTTAATTATGTGTGTCCCACTCTCCTTAAATATTACCTACTTTATTCAATTGTATCCAACTTATTAGTTATTAACATCAGTAAATTTTGTTAGTTAATCAGCCCAAGTTGTTACATTTGAATAAATATTGTTAGCTGTAGTCTTGTAGAACTAATCTAATAATTAAATTAGTAGAATATTCAGTTTATTTAATATTTAGTTGTAAGAGGAGTATACTATTTTATTTACGTGGCTATATAAATTCAAAGTCTAATATTTAATGACTTTTTTGAGCAAAAATCCAGATGATTTATTTCTTAATTTGACTTCTTTTAACACGTATATACACATGTATCATGCACTTATATATAATTAATATTAATAAGTTCTAACTTTAAAATAGTCCAATTAAAAATATATTTTGTGTGTGTATGATAAATTAAATAATACTTGCATGAATTCAAAAACTATGAATTTAATATTTAATAATTTTCTAGTAATTTTACATACACATGCAAAAAGTCCCACTCAAAAATATCGGATTCGATTCAAGTTTCAACCTTTAGCTTTACATCCACCCTGTCCACATGGTGCATGCTAGCAATATTGTTCAACTTTTGATATAATTCGAAGTAAGACAAACTTTAGTGAAATTAAAAAGTACTTTCATGAAATTGACTAAAATATTATTCTCCTTATCTCAATTTCGTAAAACTGTTTGACTTAACATAAAATTTTGAAAAAATGTGATTTAAATACTCTTTGATTATTTATATAATTATTATATAAAAGAAGAATTTCAAAATTATTTTTTTAAATGACATTTATTTCTTAAAATAAACAAATTAAAAATAGGCAAAATATGGGTCTCGTTCAGTTCATTTTTACTTGTCACTTATTCCTAAAATAGATTTTCATTTTTACTTGTCATATTTGACATATCGAGAAAAAAAAACAATTAGATTTTTCCATGTTTTACCCTCAACATTAAATACTCTTTCTCCAAATCATTTTCCAAGACTTAATACTCTCTATTTCCTTATTTGCTTGTCCATTTTTTTACTTGACACACCTATTAAAAAAAAAATTGATATATTTTTACCATTTTACCCATATTAACTGAGAGAATTTCAAATCAATTTACTCATTAAAAAGATTCTACCTTTTTCAAAAATATTTACTCTCTAAATTAATTGAGGATATAATAGATAAAAAAAATGATGTCTTTAATTGATTTGTCAAAAATGACAAGTAAAAGAAAACAAGTAGAAAGTCAAAATTAGATGAATAAAAAGGGACAAAGGGAATACAAAACATTATTTAATGGTGATAATTTGATAAAATACTTATATCAATAATTATTTTTTTAATAGATATGTCAAGTTAAATAGTGAAAAATAAATAGTACTCCCTCCGTCTAGTTTTATGTGGCACTTTTCAAATTTTGAAATTCAAACAAGTCTACCTTTGACCATAAAATTTTTATAGATCTTTTAAATATTTTGAATTATCAATTATTGTGACTTATTGTACTTTTTATGTAGTTTACAAATATATAAATTTTATTTAAAATAATTAAAAATTTCATACATAAATTTTTTATCAAACTAAAATTATTTGACTGTCGAAAAAATGAAAAGTGTCACGTCACTATGTAGAAGGTGACAGTACTTATGGAAGCTAACCCAAAAAAGGAAACAAAATAAAGATCACAATTATTATTATTATTATTTTATTAATTAATTAGAAACAAATACTCCTCCTTAAAACTTTTCAATCTTTAAATCAGAATCTTTTTCGTGGGTCCCAAAACCACGTGGCGAAGTAATACGGTTTTTGGGACCAAGTCGACAATAACAACTCCATTACTGTTCCACGTGGCCACGGCTGAAAACGTTAATGTCATTAAAATCGAACACGGTGTCGTTCCGTTCGGTGTTTGAGAAATCCAATGGTGTACGACAATAAAAAAAAAAAAATATTAAGTTATTCCTCCTTTAATCGTTTTGAGTTCGAGTCCTGAATATAATTTTATTTTAAATAAAGTGTGTTTTCTCTCAGTTGAAATCTTATCTTATAATTGAATTCTAATATAAATAACAAGAACAGAAATTCAAAATAGTTGAATTTCAATATAAATACCAGAAACTGAGTGGGACAACATAAAAAAAACGTTTAATGGGATCATATTTTAAGAGCAGCTTTTAGCAGATTTGAGGAGCCATTTTAAATCGTATTCTTATCGATAATTAAATTTGGAGATAGCTACACATTCTGCTAAATCTTTATTTGATTCTCATGTTTTTTAACTAACAGTTTGGCTGTTCATGACTGCTATAATTGTTTGTTTTTTTAATTAAATTTAGTTTGAATTCTAATACAATTTATTTTGTGAATGATGAATAAAATAATTTTGACTGTGTTTTCATCACAAGAGAAATACTCTAATAGAGGTCAGTTGGTGGTTAGTCAAGAAACGAATTATTCATGTATAACGTTTGGTAGTATGTTATATGATATTTGGTTATTGATTTACAATTTTATATAATTAAATGTGTATAAATTATAAGTCCACTAATTTATGTATTATTTTATGTTTAGTAAAAGATGAAATAATTAAAATATAAATAAAATTGAATGAGTACTAGTACATATAAATACTTTGGTTTAATATTATTTTGTGTAAGAATATATATTTTTTAAGAAATAAGAAGAAAAATGATTTTAACCTCGTATATTTATTTGTATATGTGGGCTATATCAACTATACTACTGAGAAGTAATGAACAAAATAGTAATTGAGTGAATCATTTCCGGATTAATTGTCATAACTCATACGTAATTTAAGTTTTGAAGAAAAATCAATCTACATTGATTTTTCCTATCCGTTCAACTTTTATTTACATGACGAGATTGAAGAAAATAAATCTACATTGAGTTAGCACGTATACTACTACTTTTTTTGTTGTTGTTGCAAAATGTATAACCCTATTTTCTCTACACAAGAGTTTATTCCATATTTACAAATTACAAATAACTTTAAATGAAAATGAAGGGGAGAAAGCTAAAGTTTGTGCCTTTTAGCTTCCTACATAAAATACAATTAAAAGGGTGATGAGAATCGAGTTGTTAAGCCACGTAATAAAAGTTTGACAAAGAATGAGGGAGATGAGAGTGAGGAATTAGAGAGTGTTTATTTTCATGATCTAGTTTAGATCCATGTTGGAATGTTCTACTATAGAAGTCATTTATCTCGTAGGAAAATGGTGGGGAGCGATATATAGAGAAGAAAAGATGTACATATGGTGTTTGAGTTAAAAAAAATTATGAAAAAATTTCAAGAGGAGGTTCTATAAAGATGCTTGGAAACTAGAGGCATACTCATGACATAAACCAAGGCAATCAGGGAGGGACCTAGAGATAGTCGATCTTAATCCGATGTCTGACCCCAATTTTTGACCTAGGTCTTGACTTCCAAATCGGGGACCCGACTCAGGAAACAGAATCAGACTTTGATATCTTATCTTGACTGATTTGAGACTCGAACCCAACATCTGACATGAGATCCGGTTGACTCTTAACCCAAATCCCAACTCCAACACTTGACTCGAAACTCGATCCCGACACATGATTTATGACCCGATCCTGAGATTCGACACTGAATTCAAATTCTAACTCGATATTCGACCCTAGCTCAATCTGAAACTCGGGAGTTGAGTCTTGATTTGAGGTTAAGAGTCAGGTCTCGAATTGAGGTTGAGAGTCAGGAGCTAGATCCAGGATTAGTATCGAGAATCGATACCCGAGACTTAAGTTAGGATGGAAAGTTGAGGTGTGAGATTCAAAATGATTTTGGAAATTGTTTTTCTTACTTTTTTTAAGGAAAGTCATTTTTCTTAAATTTGAGGAAAATAAGTCTATTTATAAAATATTTTCGAAAACATTTAAGCCACCCAAATATGAGAAGATAATTGATTTTTTTTTAAAGAAAAGCAAAATTGAGATAGTTCAAAAATGTAATATCGAAGAGGTGCAAATGTCCCATTGATGAGGTACAATAAGTTGTCAATGGTGGAATAGAGTAGGTCAAAAAAATTTAAAAGAGTTGATTAAAAAAATAGTGAATAGTAAAAAGACTGACAGTTTAATCAACGGCTAGTCGGCATCGAACAATGAATGTGAGAACGAGTCATCTCGGATACTTATTTGGACTACAAGAAAGAGTCCAAACCACTGTCAAATTTTTTTAAAAGAGTTGATTAAAAAATCGTGAATAATAAAAAGATTGACAGTTTAATCAATGGCTAGCCTGCATCGAACAATGAATGTGAGAATGAGTCATCTCCGATACTTATTTGGACTACAAGAAAGAGTCCAAACCACCGTCAAAAAAATTTAAAAGAGTTGATTAAAAAATCGTGAATAATAAAAAGACTGACAGTTTAATCAACGGCTAGCCAGCACAACATCGAACGATGAATCCAAGAATGAGCCATCTCGAATACTTGTTTTGGACTACAAGATAGAGTCCAAACCACCGTTGCCAAAGGCTGCACCGTGAAAGGTCCACCAGCTTAATGCCCCCACTTGAGTCACAAACCTCCGTAACAAGGCTCGGCGTATACTATTGAATCTAGTGAACTTTTAAAGGAGAGTTTTGCTTTTTTAGTTGCCGGTGTGGGATAATTTACTTAGTAGTAATAAATACCGTTCCGGTGATTAAGAAAAATCCAACGGTGCATGACAACAAAAACAAACGGCGTTTATGGGGACAAAAAGCAGCTTTTAACATATTTGAGGAGCTGTTTTATAAATCTTATTCTTATCCATTTTTTTAGAAGCAATAAATCAATAACTAAAAGTTTGGAGATTCTGCTAAATCTTTGTATGATTATGATGTTTTTTCACCCACAATTTTGGTTGATCAAGACTGCTAAAATTGTTTGCTTTTAAAAAAATATATAAATTAGGATGAATTCTAATACAGTATAATTTTGACTTTGTTTTCATCACAAGAGAATACTCCATCTTAAAGTTCGTAAAAAGACACTTCAAATTACGAGAGGGTATTTATTAAAAAAATCTTTAAATAATGTATATACGCATGGAGCTTGCTAAATATAGAAGCTCAATTATGGTTCAGCCTAATTCAACAACTTTGCTCAAATAATATATTTATCAAGAAAATTTCATTGAATATATCCTCACATTAAATTTAGAATCTAATCATTAATGTTTAAATCATCGTTTTAAAAATTTAGTACCATAAAATTAAAATTCTAACTTCACCTCCAGTTTAATATTCAAACTTTGAAACAAATCCAATAATTAACCAGTTTTTGTGCAATTGAAATTGATAGTACTACTGTGCATGAAATTTGAATGATTTCTTTGCTCAACTTTTTTAACATTAATATACACATGGAGCATGCACTATAATGTTCGTCTTTTAAATAAATCAAATTTGAAACCTTTTGTTTTGTGAGGAAGAGAGTGTCTATTTTCCTGAGCTAATTTAGATTCATGTTGGAACGTTTTACTATATGAGTCCTTTGGAAAAAGGTGGGGAGCGATATAGATTGGAAGAGAGATTTATATATGGTGTTCGACTTAAATAAAAGTGTTTGCAACAAATTTTAAAGTGACATATAATAATGTACAATTACAAAAAAATATATGAAGAAACACAATTTTATTCATCAAGATTGCGGGTACAATTTTGTTCCTCCTTTGATTCTACTCTCATAAGATTTATCCATGCAGGATTCGAGGACCGTTAGTGGCGTATTTCTCGAACTAAGATGATTTAGATTTGACATCTATATGAATATTCCATGACTTTTGTAGAATATCTGAGATGCCTTTTAAGGAAATTTAGTACCCTTTATATAGGCATGAACTAGGGTCTAGGGTTGAGTAGCCTCCAAGAATTCTAATTGAAACTGAACATACCTTCTAGAGTCTCAATTCGAATTGAACACATTTTGTAGAGTCCCACAAAATTTCAATGTCTACAAATATCCCCTGCTTCAAGGCTTGTCGGAGTGTAAACTTGATGAAACTCAAAGACGAGTCTTGAAGTACTCATTCTTCCACCTTTGCAGCTTCAGATCTCCAGATTTGACGTATGAGATAAGAGATGAAGGGCAGATTTGGTTCCACTGGGCGTGCCAGAATTTGTAGACAGTAAAATTCGCTTCGAGAAAACAATAATCAAGAACGCAAAATTATGCAACAATCATTTTATTGATTTAGAGTGTTACAATCTCTATGATTCATTTGAATTCATCTTTTCAGATATAATCCAAGGGATCTGCTTGATCTTGAGTTTTTCTTGAACTTGGTCTTAATCTTGAACTTGAACTTTATCTTGATCTTGATCTTGATCTTGAACTTGAACTTGACTTCTAGTTGAATTCAGGAGCTTCGAGCTTGATCTTGATCAATTCGGTGGTCTTGATCTTGATCGTTCTTGAAACTTGAACGCTTGAATTCTTGAACTTGTAGCTTGTAGAGAAATCTGTGGCTTTTGATCCATGAGTTTTCTCTAGCTTTTCGTTAGAACTTGATTCCTTTTTTTGAATTATGAGGACCACTATTTATAGTTATAGAATAGAAGAGTTGTGATAGAAATAGGATTCCCTTCGGCCAATCAGATTTAAGTGATATGACATATGGGCTTTATGGAGTGGACTTTGATTAAATCCATATTTATTAGTTAAATAATTAACTCAATTATATTAATCCATAATATTTATTTGGACTAATATATTCATGAATTTAATATATCCGAATCATTTTTATAAATTTATATTTAATAAATTTTAAATGATTACAAATGCCCCCTTCTTCAAGACTCGTCGAGATATTTTATCTTTCAAAGACTAGGCTTGAAGAATTTGAAGACTTCAACTTGCAGACTTGAAGAATTTGAAAACTTCAAGTTGCATACTTGGAGATTTTGAAGACTTCATCTTGAAACAACTTTTATTCATAGAGGTTCCGTCCCATTGAGTCACCACCATTTGGTGCAAGTCTGAAGTTTTATGAAAGATTATTCATTTATTTAACTTTCATGTGATAGATCAAGTGGGAACATTTGGTTTTTTGACACTCATGCAACTAAACTTAGAATATGTTTCTAAGCGCCTGCGTACCTCAATGAAGAGGATCAAGTCACAACGTAGTTCTGGGAGAGTGAATGGTTTTTTTGTTATTGTTGTACCGTACACAATTTATACTCTTGCAGGCCAGGAGTGACATGCAGTTTAGGCTCTTACCTTAATTAGCATTTTAACTTGGAGGTTTAGCTCAAATTTGAAGAGCTTTCTAACTTAGAGACTTAGCTCAAATTTGAAGAGCTTTCTAACTTAGAGACTTAGCTCAAATTTGAAGAGCTTTCTAACTTAGAGACTTAGATCAAATTTGAAGAGCTTTAAAAAACATAGGGATTTAGCTCAAATTTGAAGAGCTTTCAAAAACTTAGAGATGTAGCTCAAATTTAAAGAGTTTTGTGATATACAGTTTAGGCTAGTGTGTCTAGGAGCATTTCAATTTGCAGTTTAGGATCATGCAATGAGGAGCATTATAACTTACAGTTTAAGCTCATGCGATGAGGAGCATTGTAACTTGCAGTTTAAGCTCATATGTTAAGGAGCGTTGTAATTTGCAGTTTAAGCTCATGCTTTAAGGAGCGTTGTAACTTGCAGTTTAAGCTTATGCGTTAAGAAGTGTGTAAATTTGTTTGCAACAAATTTTAAAGTGACAAAAAGAAATTACAACCACAAATAAAATATGAAAAAATATAACTTTATTGATAAATATTGCGGGTACAATTTTGTTCCTCCCTTGATTCTACTCTCCTAAGATTTATCCATGATTCGAGGGCCGATACTGACGCATTTCTCGAAGAAGGATGATTTAGTTTTGACCTCTATATGAATATTCCATCAATTTGAGGAATATTCGAGATGCCTTTTAAGGGAATTTAGTACCTTTTATATAGGCATGAACTAAGGTTTAGGGTTGAGTAGACTCCAAGAATTCTAATTGAAACTGAACACACCTTCTAAAATCTCAATTCGAATTGAACACGTCTTGTAGAGTCCCACAAAATTTCAATGTCTACAAATGTCCCCTGCTTCAAGGCTTGTCGGAGTGTAGACTTGATGAAACTCAAAAACGAGTCTTGAAATACTCATTCTTCCACCTTTGCAGCTGCAGATCTTCAGATTTGATTTATGAGAGAAGAGATGAAGGGTAGATTTGGTCCCACTGGGCGTGTCAATTTGTTTGCAACAAATTTTAAAGTGATAGAAAATAAATTACAATCACAAAAAAAATATGAAGAAACATAATTTTATTCATCAAGATTGCAGGTACAATTTTGTTCCTCCCTTGATTCTATTCTCCTAAAATTTATCCATGATTCGAGGGTCGTTAGTGGAGTATTTTCTGAACTAGCTAGGATGTTTTAGATTTGACCTCTATATGAATATTCCATGACTTTTGTGGAATATTCGAGATGTCTTTTAAGGGAATTTTGTACCCTTTATATAGGCATGAACTAGGGTCTAGGGTTGTGTAACCTCCAAGAATTCTAATTGAAACTGAACACACCTTCTAAAGACCCAATCAAATTGAACACGTCTTGTAGAGTCCCACAAAAATTCAATGTCTACAAAAATATTATGATAACGTTTCAAGGAAGGTTCTATAAAGATGCTCGGAAACTAGCTAGAGGCATTCTCATGGCATAAACCAAGGCAATTAGGGGCGGACCTAGAGGTAGTCAAGGGGGTTCACGAACACCATCGGAAAAATATCACATTATATTTAAGGTGTTTTTTTTAAGAACTTTTATGTCTATATATTGATTTTGAACCTCTTGAATGTAAAATTAGAGGATGGCTTCTAGCTCAGGTTCCAATTTCAAATCTTAGGCTCTACTTTTTTTTCCGAACCCTCTTAATGGAAATCTTGGATCCGCCACTAAAGAAAATTAATTAAGGACTTCTACGACTAATTCAAGACATAAGATAAGACCAACATAGGTTGTGGTGCACTGGTGAAAGTGTTTCACCCTTAACTAGAGGTCTCAAGTTCGAGTTCTGAATATGGAGAAAATCATGTCGAGAGTGCCACCCCTAAATGGACCCTGCAGTGCGCAATCCGAATTTAGTCAGGGCTCCAATGTGGGCTCCGAACACCGGGTAGAAAATCAAATAAAAAGATAAGATTTTGCAGTGGTTACATTAGGATGAGGGTTCATGGTCTATGCTATTTATAGATAATATAGTACTGATTGGCGATACTTGCGCTAGAATTAACACGTTATTTTTTGAAATTTTCTAAGAAAATATTTTTTTGAAAATAAGTAAGTTTCTAACTTATTTTCTTGTTTGGTTGTTAGTGGAAAATATTTTCTAATGTATGGTTGGTGAGATTCAAAATAATTTTGAAATTGCTTTTCTTACTTTTTTTGTTTTTAAAGGAAGTCATTTTCCTTAAATTTGAGGAAAATAAGTCGATTTAGAAAATATTTTCTAAAATATTTAAGTCAATCAAATATGAGAAGATATTAGAAAACAAATTAGAGAAAAACAAAATTGAGATAATTCAAAAATGTGATAAAGAAGAAGTGCAAATGTCCCACTGAAGAGGTACGATAAGTTGTCAATGGTGGAGTAGAGTGGGTCAAAAAAATTAAAAGAGATGATTAAAAAAATCGTGAATAATAAAAGTAGAGTAGGTCAAAAAATAATTAAAAAGATGATTAAAAAAATCGCGAATAATAAAAAGATTGATAGTTTAATCAATGACTAGCCGACATTGATTGAACTTGACTTGGACCACGAGAAGAAGTCCAAACCCCATCAACAGTCGAAGCTGCGCCATGAAAGGTCCATCAACTTAATGCCCCCACTTGGGTCACAAACCTCCGTTACAAGGCTCGGCATATATAATTAAATCTAGTGAAGTTATAAAGGAAAGTTTTGCTCTTTTAATTGCCGGAGTGGGATAATTTATTTAGTAGTAAGTAGTACTTAACAATTACCGTTCCGTAAGGTGATTAAGAAAATTCCGACGGTGCATGACAATAAAAACAAACGGCATTGATGGGACAAAAACAGCTTTTAAAATATTTGAGAGGCTGTTCTATAAATCTTATTCTTATCAAAAAATTTAGGAGCAATCAATCAATAACTAAATATTTGGAGATTCTGCTAAATCTTTATATTATTATGATGTTTTTTCACCCACAATTTTGGTTGTTCAAGACTGCTAAAAAAATTAGCTTTTTTTTTTTATAAAAAAATAATAAAAAGTAGCACTAATACAGTATATTATGATTTGTGAATGATGAATAACATAATTTTGACTTTGTTTTCATCACAAGAGAATACTCCATCTTAAAGTTCGTTTGGTGGTTTGTCACTTAGCAAATTATTCATGTATTAAAGAGTGGTTAAAAAGGGAAAAAGATACTTTGAATTACGGAGAGAGTATATATTAAAAAAAAATTAAAAATTAAACAGCATATATACCCACGGAGCATGCTAAATATAATCAGCGAAGGAGGTAGAAGCCCAATTATGAGTCTAGTCGAATTCAACAATTTTTGCTCAAATAATGTATTTATCTAGAAAATTTCATCGAATATATCCTCATATTTAATTTATAATCTAATTATATGTTTAAATCAATCATTGTTTCAAAAAATTAGTACCATAAAATTAAAATTCTAACTTCACCTCCCGTATAATATTCAACTTTGAAATAATCCAATAATTAACCAGTTTTTGTGTAATTGAAACTGAGCATGAAATTTGAATGATTTCTTTGCTCAACTTTTTTAACATTAATATACGCATGGAACATGCACTATAATGTTCGCCTTTTAAATAAATCAAATTTGAAACTTATCGTTTTGTGAGAAATTGAATATCATTGACTTTGGTTATTATATTTTGCTTCTCTTCTCCATTGTTTTCAATATGACTTTTTATTGTTTTGCTTTACATACTTATTTGTGGTATGTGTTACTCGAACAAAGATTTTATCAAAAATAGTCCTTTTAATTTCTACCTCTCCTCAAAAATAAGAATAAGAT
>JAJOOO010026818.1:0-15127 GCA_029582685.1 Solanum piurae
AGTGTATTACACACACCACTGAGGTGTGTTTCTCAAACTAAAAAGTGATAGTTTAGGTATGAAACTCACACTCTCAATAGTTTAGGTATGAAACTCAAAAAAAAGGGATACTTTAGGTGTGTTTTTGACACTTATCTCTTTTGAAAAATATAATCTCTCTCCCAACTTTTTTGGCTTGCGTTTTGTCACAAATTCTCAATTATTTTTTGCAAGTCATTTTTAAGTAAAGTTTTACCATGCGTTTGACTATAAATTTTGGGAGAATTATTTTTTTTATTTTTTATCCCTCCCTAGGAGCTCCCACCCCTTTTTCTCCCTTGGTGACTCGAACTCGCAACATTCGGGTTGGAAGTGAGGGGTGCTTACCATCCGAGCAACTCCCTCTGGTCGGGAGATTTATTTGACTTTTACATATAATACGATGTATACCCATAAGTTTTAAAAGTTATTAAAATTTCTCATAAATTTGTCTTATTATTTTATAGTAAATATGTTCAGTAAAAAATAACCTTATTACTTAGTTGATGTCAATCATCATCAACAAAAACAACAATATGGGCAAGAACAGTATAATAATCGCATACTCAAATATGTCACTGATACATAATAAAATATAGAGAAAAAGGACAAATATATCCCCCGAACTATCATAAATGGTATGCAAATACCCTCCGTCATACTTTTGGGACATTGGTGCCCCTGCCGTTAAAAAACTAGAGCATATATACCATTTATACTAACGGACATACATGTCATAATCTTATCCACCGATCCGATATTTATCGACGGATAAGATTGTGCCACGTGTTCCTATTTAGTCTTCCGTTAGAGTGAAGAGCATATATGCTCTAGTTTTTGGACGACAGGGACACCAATGTCCCAAAAGTATGACGAAGGATAATGTGCATACCATTTACAATAGTTCGGGGGTATATTTGTCTTTTGTCCCTAAATTATAACCTATTAAAAACATGTTGTTCTTTTTAATGGAGTTGATTGTAAATAGATATTAATTGGAATTTATAAATGATGAATATTTTTATAAAATTATAAAAAAAATTGGGTTGATTTTTAAAATTTAAAAAAAAATTGAAATGGCCAAATTCTACTTTTTTTTAGAACTTGGGTATCTGGGATGTTTACCAAATATATTTGTCAAATAATGACAAATTATAAAGTCAAACACTAGTTCCTATTTTTTCCCAAATATATTTGTGGTCCAATAACACTTTAGCCATATGTCACTATTTTGAAACCGAAATGTTGTTACCTTTAGTAATTAAATAAAGTCTTCCTATTTATAACAAACCACAATG
This sequence comes from Solanum piurae, assembly GCA_029582685.1. Lineage (NCBI taxonomy): Eukaryota > Viridiplantae > Streptophyta > Magnoliopsida > Solanales > Solanaceae > Solanum > Solanum piurae. The sequence continues at coordinate 1,317 of JAJOOO010026818.1, forward strand.
TATTAGGGATTACCTAATTAATTCTGTTAATATAACTTAAAGAGTTAATGTAAACATTTTTAAATAAGGAATATTCATTACTTACATATAGCTTACTCGTTTTTCAATATATTAACTCATTGGACAATTATATCTTTTTTATATTGTATATTTTATCTTTAATATTAATTATTCATTGTCCAAATTATTTCTAAAATCCACTGAGACTCTACACGGATTAATATAAATATTATTCATCGTGGACATGTAGAAGTGAACAAATGAAAAATATAAAAGCAAAAATCACTGTGCTGCAATAACACAATGATTTAATTCACTTATTTCCCCAATACCGAATTTAAAATTTTCAAAAATATTACTTCTTTTTTTTCTCTATTTCTTTTAATAAACAATAAAAGGTAGATTTTTATTATTTAATGGGTTTATAGGATAAGATAGAGGCAGCCAAAAACGAAGAAATGGACAGTCATGCATTGACTCTCTTACGTTTGTACACAATTTAAAATGTGAATTATATGTACATATTTAATAATTTTTTTAATAGATATATCAGGTTAATTGGACATGTTTAAATACTTGCGCGATGCTAATTCTCCTTCCTAGCTTCAATTATATTTTTCTTAATGACCCCTCAATTTGTGTGTGTAAAGTTTCTAAGTTAAAATTAGAGAAAAAACATAATGTAAACATCTCTAAAGTTATCCCGAATTAAGATACCTTAACTATGTAAGCGTCTTATTACCTCCCTAAACAAACCTGAATATATATTATTATATCATTTTTTATCCACCTGACATAGAGAGTGTATGCGCTCTCTTAAAGAGCGTGAACAAACTAAAATAACGAATATAATTTTATTTTTACAAGTATTTTGCTATAAAATATATTTTCTTGTTTTTCTTATTATTTTATCTTTTTTTCCTTGTTATTTTTTCTTTTTCTTTCTTCCTTCTTCTTCAAAAATTCATTGTCATCTCCATTAAATCTTCTCACTTTTAGTGTCACTTTTTACCACAAATCCACCCCCTTTTTTTACTACTATTAGTTTAACTCTCTTCAATTTTAAAATTATATCTGAATATTCTTTTACATTTCGAACAATTTGACAAACCCATTAGATATCAAGATAATTAGTAGGTATCATTTAGTATTTTTATCCGAATTTCATTAATTCTTTCAAAATTATCATTTCTAATTTTGAAGTTATATGAAAAGGAGATTAATTAATTGTTGATACCTTAAAAAAAAATTGATATTTCTTAGAAAAATAATTAGTTTTGTTATCAATACCTCAACAAAGTCTAGAAAATTAGTATGATTTTTTTTATAAAAAAAAACACCTAAAGAAAGGAATTTGACCAAAGAAGAAGAAAAAATAAAAAAATAAAAAAATGAGGGGTTCAACTTGACGTGGAGATGGGGGTCGTCCCTGAGGGTGGGAGGTGAAGAACAAGAAAGATAATGGAGGGAGGGGTAGCTTGAAAGTGAGGGTGGAATATGACCTAGAATTTAAAATGAAATTGAAATTAAAGTAATAAAATTAAAATAAGTCAAAGAGAGAGAGATAAAGAGAGATAAGGAAAAACTTAAAACTTAAAATATATGTATTTCAAATTAAATTAACACGTATCACGTAATGATTGGTGTGTGATAACACTTGCCTTTTAAATCTGTGACTAATCAAAAAATGATGTAATAATATAAATTTGAAATTGCTTAGGGGTGTAATAGGACATCCGCATAGTTAAGATATCTTTTTAAAAATTCGGAACAATTTCAAGTATCACTTTATATCTTTTCTCTTAAATTAAGTATAACTATATATGTAATATCCTAGTTCCTATCTAGTTATCAATGAGACAAGTCTTATAAAGCTTATCGGCCAGAAAGTTCTTAAGAACGAAAAATTTGATTAAAAAAATATTTCATAATCGATTCTTATTACTGAATCGAGGAAATGGTCAACCACTTGTATGTAAGAAGAGGGCATTGATCTAATAATAAATTAGTTTTTCTTTATTTTATTTTTATTATCTAAAAAATAAGTACAAATAATCTTCTATTAATAAATAAAGATTAGTAGCCTATAATTATAAAATGCTAGTGTTATTAAACCACCCCTAATTTTCAAGACTTAGCTTGTTCCACATTCCAATATACTATTATGCCTTTGAAATTTACTTAATTTAGTTAAAATATTGGTTTCCTTATCTTAACGGAATGAATTATATGTTAGTTGAGTTATTTTTCCACTAATCTTTTTTCTAACTTATTGTAAATTTCAAAGTCCACTTTCATGAATAATATTTCAATAATTTATAGTGTCGCTCAAATAAGTCAAAAATCATAATTTGATATGATTAATATTCTCTAATACTATTTGCACCTCACGTAAATTCTAACACTAGTAATGAGCTTATTATAGCTCCAGCCAACCTCTATCGTTAATTAAAAGGCTCGAATTTAAGGTTAAAGAAGAAAAAAAAATTGATAGAGTGTGTTTTTTAATTAGGGGTGTGTATTTAATTTTTTGGTTTGGATTTTTTCATTTTTGATTTTGATTTTGAAGAATTGTAACCCAATCCAAATCGAAATAAATTTGATTTTGTTTGATTTGATTTTTCTCTTTTCAATTTGTTTTTTTTTTCGATTTGGTTATTCGGTTATGTCAATACTTAGAAACATAATCAAAATTATATTTGCAATTTGAAAAAATATATACATATATACAAGGAGGAGTAATAATACTGAATCTCTTAAATATACTTTCTAATTTAAATCACAACTAAAACATAAAACACAATACTTAAAAGTATATCAATTATAGATGTCCAAACATAAAATATAAACTAAATCATAATGAAAGAAAATAACTAAAATTTGGTTTATTTGATTTTTCGATTTTATTTTATAAATCCGAAACCAAACTGAAAAATTAAACAATATAAATTATTAATCCAAAATCAAACCAAAAAACTAATTCAAATTCAAATTCGATTTGATTTGATTTTTTCGATTTAATTCAAATAATACACACCCCTATTTCAAATCCTACAAATCAAAATAAATTAGATAAACATATTTCGAATATCGTGTGGTTATTAAGTTGATTGAGTATGCTTAAAGTTATTAATTAATACTCATATATATGAGTGTCAAAGTGAAAGGAGACTTTTGATTTCCAATGAGGAATGCATGCAAATTGCAATATGCATGCATATGGCGGGCGGCTATCCTCTTATTTTCTCTGTTCGTTTATAATTGTCATGTTACATTTTTGAAGAGTTAATCTGAATAATTTTTAAAACTAAATAAGATTATATTAATTTGATATTCTAAAATAAAATTTTAGATATTCAAAAACTATACGGAAAATGTTATAAATTACAATATTTTTTATATTAATATGATAAAAAAACACATCTTAAATATTAGTCGATATTCATATCGTTTGACTCTAAAAAAGGAAACTATGACAACTAAAAAGGGACAAAAAAAGTATTATATAAGCTATATATTATGTGTATAAGAAATTTTTATATTATCATATAGAGGCGAAGTTAATATTTTAATTATTATATCGAGGGTAAGGAAAAGAAAATGAAAGAGGTTATTACAGATAGAACAATGAGCCGTTATAGTAGTTTTTTAAAGGCTCAACCAACTTTCATACTGAGTTGGTTACCTCCTTCCATCTCATTTTATATGAGTTAGTTTGACTCGATACGAAGTTTAAAAAAGAAAATAAGATTTTTAAAATTTGTGGTCTAAAATAAATTATAAAAATTTATGTGGCTATAAATCATTTTATTAAGAATAAATCTAGGTCAGACGTACATGTACCATACTTGACATTGCATTTCAAAATGTTTAGTAATGATTTAATTTAACTTTAAAATATTTATTTTTATCTTTAATGGGATATTTATAACCACACAAATGTCTTAGAATTTTAGACTATAAGTTATAAGTTATAATAACTGTCTTTTAATTTGATGGTCTCAATTATTTGGAATCTTAAGGTATTTTTTAATCATTATAATATAGAATCTATAAAGTTCAAATCTTAACTTCGCATTTGTAATGTTTTTAATTTTTTTATATTTGATTGGTTAAAAATATTTTGAAAAACACTTTATTCGGGGAAATGAGTTTTTTTAAAATGAAAAAAAAAATATGTCATTCTGACAAGTCGTAGGAATCACAAATTTCATAAATAGCATTTCACGTTCATTATCTCCTTCCTATTCTCACCCCCAAACGTTGACCATATATTGATGTTGTTGATCATGACCCATTTTTCTTTTCTTTGAATAAGAAAACATTTTTCATCATAAAAAATTTCATTCCTACCAAACTCATGACCATAACCTTCAAAACAATTTTAACAAACCTAGTTTTTGTAATGATGATAAGGATTGAGCAAATTTTTATGGACACATATTTTTCTCTAATAAATATCTATTTAATTATTATTGCCATTTCATGCTAATCAACCATTTTTAGTTGATAAATATGTGCATATTAATGTCATGATGTGATTTGAAATAACAAAGCCAAATGTAATTAATTGATTTGTAATATGTGGTTGATATTATTGATATCAAAAATCAAAACTCTAGAGGTCGATTTTTCACAATTTATTATTACTCCATATTTCAAGAGAATATAATTCTAAAGATAATCCAACTATCACATGATCTTTATAAAGAGGCCAAAAATACATTGTGTTAATTAAATGTTATATGTGTTTAGCTAAATAATATAAGAATCATCAAAATTAGAATTTATTAGTAATTAAGGGAGCAAACACGCAATTATCACTATTTTTTTATTAAAATAAAAATGAATATAAGGACATAGATTATATGGTGATGATAAGGATTTAAACCAAAAAAATTGAAGTTTTCGCCTAATACGGTTGACATGCTTTTTTTCCCATCAAAGAGTAATATGTGGTTTATATTTTCTTCATTCCAATTAGATATTCCCAAAATCACATTTAAAGTTATTTTAAATGTGCTTAAGAGTAAAAAGCCAAATCGAAATTATTATTATTATTATTTTGTAAAAGAACCTAAATATGTCGTACTCATAATTAATATTAAGCTTATATTGATTCTCAAGCATACAATATATATGATTATTAAAATACTATTAAAAAAAATAAAAACATGACTTTCAAAATCGATCTCCGGAGGTCAATTTGTTTTCTTTATTTGAATTTTTTTTACCATGGTAGGATACATTTCTACTACTAAACCAATTGATATTTGTTGGTTTAAGATTTTGAATTTTTTCTTGTTATACGTTTTAAATTTATTTATTTTAAAAAAAAACTGACCTCGCAATTTTTTACTCTAAACAAACCAAAATAAATTGAAACAGAACAAATAATGCTACAAATTAAATGAGGGTCAAATGCATTTTGCAAGATATTTATAATGAAGACCAAAATTAGCACTTATTAAAGAATTTGATTTTTCTAAAAAAAAAATAGTTTGAATAGTGTCATCTAGTTGATGTTATTGTAGTAGTATAATCAAATTTGATCAAAATTTGAGATTGGTATGCATGGAATATAGAATTTTTTTTGTTTCATTAAACTGGTCATTTTCGTATGATCGTCTCTAACGATTTAAATTTTTAAATAAGCTGGTCATTCACTTCAACATGATATCAGAGTTGACAAGAGATCTTATATTAAATATAAAATATCTCATTGCAACTCGAAAAGTAAAATATATTTCCACCTATTATCAAAAGGAGTTTCTACAAGGCACATAAAGGGACTTGTTGAAGAGTCGTAGGTTAAAATTCATCAAAAGAAGTTTTACATGCTTGGCCAAATGAAAAGTCGGACTAACACGTGATCATCACTTCATTTTTTTTATCATCTCGTCTATTTTGGGGCTATATGTGTGTATAGGTCACTTTGATCCACTAAGCTTTGGCTATGCACGGGATTTCAAGCAGGGCTAGACCACAAAGGTGACTCGACATTTTTGTAACAGATTAATTTTCTGACAGCTCGAACTCGTAACCTTTTAGTCAGTTACATGACAATAACTTTACCAATTCACGCACGATGCAACTTCTTGGACTACTTTACCTATGACATAATCTTTCTTGTTCTGTCCCCAATTTTAGGGTTGTAGACATAAGTGCCCAGCAATACTGTCATCATCATTACTTATAGCCTATAGTAATGATGTTAATTTTGACTCATATTTTGGAAGATAAAGAAATAACGTTCACTAACCACTTTTTGGTCATGTTGTTGAGAAATAGTCATTATCACGAAGTTCCAAATTATGCCGAAGAAACTCCCAAGACATTCCAAATTTTACCAGCGAAATTTGAAACTCCAAGACAATAACTATTTTCTCAATAACACAAAAAAGCTGGCTATTTGCAAATTTTGCCCCATAGAAAATATAGTTGAAACCTCTTGGAAAAACTAGTGTCAATATGGTCCAATTCCTAAGTTGGAGATTGAGACAAAATGCCTTCATGCAATACAACATACAATGGGGTAGAGAGTACGCAGATTTTACCCCTACCTCAAAGGTCTCTAGAGAGGTTGTTTCGGTAGACCCTCATTAAAAAACAACTCCAAAGCAGTCTCGAGAAAGAAGTAACAGAAGTTCAAGAAACAACAGATAATAACAATAACAACAGATAGTAATATAATGAAAACAACAATAAAAGAAAACAAAAAACGAGAGACAAGAAACAATAGAGAGTAACAGAAATCGAAGGAGAAGAATCTATAGGAGCAAAAATGCCTTTATGCAATATCTTCACAAAATGGTTTCAAATATGAAAACAAAAATCAACAATAAGGTGCTCACTTGAGCAGCTTTGAAATCATACAAATCAGATGAGTTCATCATGCTTATTATCAAAATTCTGGCTCCGCCACCATAAACTAGGAAGTCAAAATTTATCAGATCGATACCGTAAACTGTCATGTACTCAAAAACAGTAAACAACATTTTGAGTAACTATGGTTCTAGCTAGAGGAATCTCTTAAAACCATTATTGAGTAACTATCCGGGCCAGAGATGCAACTCATGCGCCGTTGTGTAAGTTAGTGCATGACAGCGAGAGAGCCTCTCTTCTCGCGAAAAAAATATCACCTTCTTCAGGTAGCTTAAAAGAAATCTGTCCCGCTCTAGAGCCAGTCAGCAAATTGAGCTATTTGCTGATAAAAAATGGCCTGTACATCGATTTATTTGTTGGTAAATGATCAAGCATTTCCGAAAAACAGTTGAGAGGATCACTAGTTCACCCTATTTGCTAAATTAGGTGCACGAGTATTCGCGTGCTCATAATATTCATCTTGAATGACTTTGAGCCTTTTCATCTTCCTCTATATCTTTGATTACATGTCCACTGGTTGGCCTACAAAATATACATTTAAAACATCAAGCCAAGCATTTGAAACAATATGAAAGGCAAAGCAAATACGATTTTGTTCTATTGATTCAAGGACAATCTCGGACAGTCATCCAAATTGACGATACATTGATAATAGCTAACACATATTACACAAAGAATTGGACATTATCTTACTTGTTATAACGAAACAGAGAATGCAGGTGACAGGAAAATTCAGAAGAAGCAGCGAAACAAATATCCTAGAGGATTTTCTTACTATGAGAGTCAACCTAGATAATGTATTCCCTCTATAACATGAATGTCTGCTTTGACTTTGCGAAAGAATCTGAGCATCCAACCCAAAATATTAAGGTAACGGGTGGAATAGCTCAAAACTTTTATAAACCCCTACCAAAGCTCTTACACAACTCACATAGGACAACCATGTAACTCAATACCTTCCTGCAATGTTACTTGATTTTGGCGCTTACGCGGCAACTTTCATATGATTTACAAGTGTAAGAATGAGCTTACCAAAAGTTGACTCTGATATATATGAAAGAATCTGATAATACAGCCTAATACCTTAAAGTAATGGATGGAGTAGCCCATTCACCTTAAAACTCCACCCAAAACTCGCCAAGCTTCCAGTTATCCTGAAGCGAAATAAAAACATGGAGGCTCCCATCACTGGAACTTTCAGGCCAGAATTCTTCTGTATCTCCCATCACAGAAGAATCCCTCCATGGAATAATAACTCTTCCAAACAAAATTTTCGTGACTAGCTACTCAAAGGCTTAACACAGAACGTGTGATGTTCGAACTATAATAGTAATGAATTTGAAGGAGGGTAGTGGTATTAGTTACAGTTGACCCTTGTCAAAGTGATGGAGTACTGACCTTAACTCTCTTTTTTTATGATTGTGGTGTCCGGACCAAGTCGCACGCACCTTGACTAATTCGATGGGTACCTTTGTACCTACTAAGGTCAGACTTCTCTATAACAGTCATCCTCTATGACATTTCACTATCACGGCCAGGTTTTCATTGGAATCATTTTTTCATGTTATGTTATATTATACGTTCTCTAAAACAATATTTTGGTAAACAACCAAACAATATCTGGACAAACGACGGCTTATAGAGAGGTTCAACTGTATCTACCACAAGCACATGTATTGGATAACTCTGCCAACCAAGGCTATACCAGATGGGAAGAAATCACCTAGTGCTTTTTTTGCCGGATTTGAACCTAAGACCTCATAGTTCCCCCCCTCATTCACCACTAGGCTACACTACTACTACGCCTCAATCACAAGCAAATTGAGGCAAAAACCAGTACTTGGACAATGTATATGGCAACTGCTCTCATGTACTTGAACTAATTAATTCAGATAGAGAAACTACCTTTAAAATCAGACTTGGACAAAAATTTGGCTATTGCCCTTTTTTTTTAGAATATCTAGGCAGCCAATGCGACCTTCCCTGAAAGCAGCCAAACCCCCGTTTGCTGTGTTGATAGCCCACTAAGTATCCAACATACAATACTTCTTGTATACGGGCAAGCCTTTGCCCTTCTCTAATGAAATTTATTACTTCAAAAAAAAGTATCCAGCATACAAAATCACATGCTGAAGGTATCCGGGGCTCCAGATCATGAAAATCTAGTTCTATAATCTTTTGTTGACTTCTCCTGTTTCTTTTTGCTTATTCCACTTGCACGAACACTAAGTTGTTTAGATAAAGCTCAACGTGAATGTCAATTATACGTGCTTGAGTGTGCACATATGCCTGGTGAGAGCAATTGTTATCACTTCTCGAGTTACTGTGGCTCTTCTATGTCTTATAATTGGTCAAAAATCCTATAATCTATCCAATTCATGAGAAGCAAGAAAAGCAGTTCACATTAATAATAGCTATGTGTAACTAATAACTCTCATGGCTTTCAACTGGCAGATGCATGTCCAAATAACAAGAAATCGCATGCCAATATTCATGCAAAACATGTAACAATAGAAAAGTGAAAGTTGAAATAGAATCATATCATGTACCAATTAGCTATATGAGTATGGAAACAGAACTTACAATCCACTTAATATTTTAATGGAGTCGTAGAACAACCACTGCAAAGTCACAACTGGTCCAACAAGCATTATCCTAATAGGAAGACTTCTCGTAAACAAATTAAGAAACCCAATTTTCTTCACAGCCTGAAAAGGAAAACGGGTAAAATTAGAAATGAAGCAAACATGAGAATCATTGTAGTAGACATCTCTTGTTCTTTTTGTCGGTACTTCTTGTTTTTCATTTTTGTTTTCATATTATTTTATTTATTTTAGGGTGTGGGAAAACATTAAGAGATTTTACCTGTTTTAGGCTACTGGCCTTCTTGTTATTAAGAGAAGCAACAATGTTGTCAGCGGGGTTAGAGATAATACTACCAACAGATCCAGCGGCATATCCAGCTAAACAAGTTACACTGAGCTGCTGAGTTCTTGAACAGTCTTCCCTCCTTTTCTGGATTAACTTTTTATAAAGAAAATTCACTGTATGCTCAAAGGTTGAGAACATAACTATTGAGACTGCAACGGGAAAAACAGTAACCAACATTAATTTTATCGATACCATTCTACTGAAAACCCCAAAAGCATTTACAATGTAGCAGTATATCTAATCTATGTTGCTCGGGACTCCTTGAAATTTTCAGCAGGTACGGCAATATTTTTGGAGAGTCCGAACAACATATCAGCTAAAAGTCATCAATTTCTTCTACAAATACACCATTCAACTAGACCAAGATTAGAAATAACAGATGGTAGAGTAATATTTGATCTATAGCACAAATGATACTAGTATTACCATTGCAACACATTTCAGCTAGATTTCAACTAAAGCCAATAATGCTGCCTCAGACATATACAAAAACAGTTCTAAGTGGCCACAGAATTCTGAATAATAACAACAGCATACCCAGTGTAGTCCCACAAAGTGGGATATGAGGAGGATAGAGTGTACGCAAACCTTAACCTTACCTCAGAAGTAGAGAGGTTGTTTCCGATAGACCCTTGGCTCAAAGAAAGACAACTCAAAGCAGTCCCAAACAAGATGTAACGGAAGTACAAGAAACAGAACAGAAACTACATCAAAGCAATACGATAATCGCGGTACAAGGAACAACAGATAGTAATAGAAATTGAAGGACAAGAAACTACAGGGGCAATACTACAAGTCTACAACTACTAATATGAAGAATTCTGAATAATAATTTTAATTATTTCTCTAAACCTCAAAAGAAAAGAGTACCCACAAATGTTTCATAGGTATCAAATATATGTACAAAATTTCATAAGATATATACAAATTTACATCAACTGAATAGAGTGTCAAAGACTGAGAGATACATGGTATATTACGACCCAGTAGCGGAATAAGTCCCCTGTAAAACCTGAAATCAGAAAGAGGAGTTGTAGAGAAGTCAATATGAAGAAACGTTACACCAAAGGAGAAAAGAAGGCACACAGTTGGATTCATACCCATGGAGGCCTTCTGATGCATATATTCTTGGAAAGCCATCAGAAAGGCCTTTGGCAAAATGAGGCTGAGCTTGCACACGAACTTTAATGGCCTCAAATGGACAGAGAGCGACATTAGCAATTACTTCAGCTGATGCACTGCTGGCGAAAAATATCAAACTCTTGTTCTGATCCACAAGTACATTTGAGTATACTTTCTTAAAGTATTCATACAGACCAAATCTACAAGCACCCTGAACACCATAGCCAAAAAACTTCCCAGCCCATCCTCGCCAAAATGCCGAGGGACCTTGTTCTCTCAACAAAGTCGTAAAGCATGTGGAAATGCTACTATACTTGATAGGGTGCACCTACAAATTACAAACAGTAATTCATAATTAAGTCCATAAATGAATGAGCAACTATATCAACTGAAAGGGGATTGATGTGTACACAAATCAATCAATCAACTATGAATCAAAATTCCAAATTAGTTGGGTCAGCTTAATAATGCTTGGCATCCATTCCACTCTATTGAAGCATCATTCAAAATGCGAATAATTTGACTTTTTAATATTTATACAATTTAAAAATCTATCATTCTGCGACATTAGCCAACTCTTTATCTTAGCATATTGTGTATAAGAAATCAGAAATGCAACTCTACATTTACTTCTGACTCATTCTGACCAAATGACAACCCAAAATTATTTTCTCAGCCTTAAGAAGTAATACACCCCAAATCCCGGGAGAAGGAAATTATTTATTGATGCAAATTTAGCAATAAAGACGCCAAAGAAAATCTTAAAAACTACGTAGCATAATCTTAATCAATACAATTGACAGGAAAACATTAACCCCAAAAGATTACAGTCTTGATCAACTCCACACCTGTACAAGCTTTCTCACATTACTACAAGCTCCCAAGTCTGTAACATCAGTTTTATTTATATAAGATAAATCCTCACCAATATTGAGTGCGCGTTGATAAAATCCAAATAAAGTCGGGTTAAACATTGAAAATCACCAGTAGAAGAACCCCATATTTCCTCTTTAGAGAATCCCCTAATAGTATCAAAACAACTAAAAATACATTCTTTAACAAAAAAGAATTTGGTTCAGATATAGAATATCTATCCAGAAGTTTTCGTAACTCAATCATAGATGACGGAATCATCAAAGCACGCCTGGATATTATGCGGTTTGTGCAAATGGAGGGATGCTTAGTGATGGGACTACTCATCTTGTTATCACCCCTCTTGATGTTGTCAAAGGTAATATGTAGGTACATTTATCACCATTCTTCTAATAACAACTAATACCCCTTGATACCAATATGGTGAGTTAGATACGAGTTCGAAAAAAGGTCAAATGAACTCTTCACATATTTTCCTCCAAATTAAGCTGCTACTACTACTCATGTTTAAAGCATCACTCTTTTTTTGGTTCAACAGAAAAACCCCACTCCGTTTTTCTTCTAGAGAATCTCCTAATAGTTCTAGAGCAACTAAAATGAGATAGTTTAACCAGAAAGAATTCAGCTCAGATCTAGAAAACATATCCAAAAGTTTTCACAACTCAATCATAGAGGAAGGAATCATCAAAGATTTGACCTTTTCGAAGTCTATATATTATTGGAAACAAGAGGTATTAGTTGTTAGAAAAATGATAATAAATGTACCTACATATCAACTTTGAGTATATCAAGAGGCACCCCTCCAATTGCATAAACACTATAATAACCAAATGTCAATTCTTCACATACTCCTCCCCAAATTAAGCTACTGCTAATCATGTTTAAGAATCACTAACCCCACTTCAGTTTTTCTTCTAGAAAATCTCCTAATTGTTCCAAAGCAACTAAAAAAGAGATTCTTTAACCAGAAATAAAACAAAACTCAATCATAGATGACGGAATCATCAAAGATTTGACCTTTTCGAACTCTTATAACTAACTCACTAGATTTAGAAAGAAAAAAAAGATGATAAATATACCTGCATATTAACTTTGAGTACATCAAGAGGGGTAATAGCAAGATGAGTAGTTCCAGCACTAAGCATCCCTCCAATTGCACAAACACCATAATACCCAGGTGTAAATTCTTCACATACTTTTCCTCCAATTAATTTACTCATGTTTAAAGAAGCCATCTTTTTTGGGTTTTCCATGAAAACGAAGAAACCCCACTTCGTTTTTCTTCTTCTTCAACCCATCTGCACCCAAAGTTTCGTTTTTTTTTCAACTGCTAATGTTATGGATCTTCCAAAGAATTTGGAAAGGGTTTTGGACAGGGTTTATGTAAAAGAGCTAAACGACGTCGTAATATACACTTTCCTTATTTATGTGATATTATTTGAGTTGCCATAAAAGAAATACTCATCGGTGGCCCCCTAAACTTGGCACGATCTTTCACTTAGACACTTTAATTAGGTTTTGTTCATTTTAGACACCTCATGTCACGCTCAACTGTGTCAATTTGACACTTTTTCGACAATCTGTCAAATTTGTAAGGTGTTTGTAATACACTTGCCGATGACGACGTGTCAAAATGACGAATTAAATAAAGACACGTGGCATATATATAAAAAAAAAAATTCTCAAATAAATAATTTTTAGTACAAAAAAAAAGTGACCAATGAATGAATGACACGTGGAATTTTTGCCCAAAAGACTTTAAACATAAAAAAATCAAACCCCACCCAAATCATCTTCTCCACCCCACCCACCCCCGACCTCTGCGTTTTCTCCACTCTTCCCCCACCCACCCAACGTCTTCTCCACCTCTATCCACCCTAACCCCAACCCCTTCCCCACCCACATCATCTTCTCGAATAGAATAACAAACCCACACATACCATTACTCAAATCTAAGTTGAGATTATTCATGAATTCATGACTTTTCATTTTTCTTCTGC
>JAJOOO010026819.1:0-17918 GCA_029582685.1 Solanum piurae
AATTTGAAATTTGAAATTTGAAATTTGAAATTTGAAATTTGAATTTGAAATTTGAAAACTTAAACATTTTTTATTAGCTAAAAATGTTATTGAAAACTAAATAAACTAAAAATTCTATTCAATAACATATAATTTCAATACAAAATTACAAATAAATAAATATGTAAAAAAAATAAAAAATCCCACGTTCCATCCTGCCAAACCCCGTCCCATCCCGTATATATAGTGGGACGGGATGGGACGGATTTTTATCCTCCCAATCCCGGTCCCCCCAATCCCGGTCCCCCCAAAATCCCGGCCAATTGGTCCCCCGTCCCGTCCCCCAGTCCCCGTCCCCGTCCCCTTGCCAGCCCTAGTCAAGGGCCTTAGGGGTCGTTTGGTACAAAAATTAATAATGCAGGGATTAGTAGTGCATGGATTAGTAATGCAAGGTTTATTTTTATCAAGTGTTTGGTTCATTGTTTCCAACCTCATCTTGTGTTTGGATTAAAACTTTTTAAACATCTTCTTTCCAATTATACCCTTGAATTATTATGTAATTGGGTCAAGATAAATAATTGTCGGACAATATTATTTTTGTATGACCTTCTAACTAGCTATAAGAAGAACAATTTTGTTGTCATGTTTCCTATTTTTTCACTTGAATTATTTGAGGATAATAAATTGTCATCTTAATAAATTGATCACTCACAAAATATCAATTTTCAATTTAAAAAACATAAACCATCTACTTTTAAAATTAAAAAGACGGTCAACAATGATAAAATTGAATAAACCATCTACATTTACACATAAAAATTGAAAGTTATAATTTTAATACGTATGTAATTTTTTTAAATTGTTCAAAATACAAATAATTAGAAAACAACACAAATATATATAAGATCGCAAACGTCATGTAGTGATATATTTGCCTTTTAATTAGTCAATGTTAAATAACTCACATTTCAAATTTGTATTGGATTTATTTAGTAACAAACAACTCTCTCTAAATAATTTGTAAGATAATTTATTTAAATAAATTTACTTGTACAAATATAAACATAAAATCAAGAAAACAAACAAAATAAGTAAAATGATTTGAGGATATTTTTGTCTGTACATAGACTTATCCCATAGTATTATAACCTATGTATTACTAATACCTCCAAATGGAAGGTATTAGTAATACATCCTCTAATACCATGTTGGATGTATAACTATTAGTTATACATAGGCCCAAATTCCTACCAAACATAGTACTAAATAATACCATACATAATACATGGACTATTTCTTTTAATGCGGCCTACCAAATGACCCCTTACTGTCAAATAGAATTGATTTGGGAGAGGATTCTCTTGATGAAGATGAGGAAGACAATATGCTTGATTTGGGCGAGGATTCTCTTGTTGAAGATGAGGAAGATATGTTGGATATATGCTTTGATAGAGTAGCCAGGGAAGGAGATATATCACCTAGGCAACAAAGAAGTGGAAGCAACAAAAGCAAAAACAAGAGATATGGAAGGCAACATAGTTGGGACGATAAAATGATTGAGGAGTTTGTTACAAGGCACCTATCGATGCGATATGCAAAGCAGAACCATTTGACAATATCAATAGGTTCAACAAGATCCAATAAATCTGTAAAGAAAGTATGAATTATCAAGTGTTGTTGGATAGGTTTGAAGAAGAAGACAAGAGAAAAATACTTTGAGTCACTTTTGATGGGCTATCAAACTTTTTTAATTCATGAGTCTGTAATATAAAGTTTGAGCTGATAACTCAACTTTCTTCTTGATTGACATATTTTTACATTATTTAAGCATCGTCATTTGTAATATCATCATGGATGTATTACAAACTCTGTAATGATCAGAAAATACTTAGTTCTCTCCAGCTCTTATTTTCTCCATGCTTGTTAGGTAGTAGACGTTAGGTACTTCATTAGGATTAGCAAGGTAAGGTCTAGCCCCCCTTGCTTGCACTTATCCCTATTGATATTTTTTAGGGAAAAAGGACAACTATATCCCCAAACTATTATAAATGGTATGCATATACTCTCCATCATACTTTTGGTACATTGGTGCCCTTGTCGTTCAAAAAGTAGAACATATATATCCTTTACACTAACGGACATACACATGTCATAATATTATCCACCAACCCGACATTTATTAAATATCGGATCAACGACTAAGATTGTGCCACGTGTCCTTGTTTAGTCTTCCGTTAGAGTGAAGGGCATATATGCTCTAATTTTTGGGGCAAGGGCACCAATGTCCCAAAAATATGACGGAGGATATCTGCATACCATTTACGATAGTTTGAGGGTATATTCGTCTTTTTTCCCTATTTTTTATGTTTAACAAAAAGGCCACTAGACATTGTCTAGTGATAAATTTGCGGGATAAAAAACTTTCAAATAATCAAAAAAAATAGTAATTCTAGCCTGAGTTAATAAATGGACTATACTGAAAATAAAAGCAAAATTATTTAACTGCCACAGTAATAATGTCAAATTATCGAAAAAAGTACTCACAAAAAAGCAAAGGTATATAGGAGCAAATAATGTCAGTGGCAGTGACAGGGGTTGAGTGCAGTTACCTCTTCATTCTTCTTCAAAAATGAAAAAAATGAAATAAAGCGGGAACTCAATTTCTCTCTCAAACTATTGAAATCCTCCATTAACAAGTTACTCAAATCTGTTTTTGGTTCTTCTTCTCTGCAACAGCAGCAGCAGCCATGGCGAGAACCAAACACCTCGCGAACCGAAGTCGCACCAAACCTTCTGGTTACTTCTCTATCTCTCCTTTTTATAATTTAACCTAACTGCACACATATCGTAATTTTAGAGTTTTGAAAAGTTAGCGAATTCGCACATATAGGCAATAAGATCTGACTTAGTTTTAAATACATATTTGTAAAGAAAAAAAAATCAACTGTATATGGCTCAAGTTGAAGATAAGAAGCGGTGATTAATGCCTTTTATGTACATTCAGCGATGGTTTCTGTGTGTGTGAATGTTTACACTAGCGTATACACTTCATTTTAGTTTTTTGGATTTGATTTGATTTTTGTTGAGTTTGTTTTTGAACCCTAATTTGGTGATGTTGTACCTGGACTTGCAGTTGCAGCTGGACCTTCAGCGACTCCATCGGTATGATAATAACTGTGATTTTTGTGTTCTCGTGCTAATTCAAAGTTCGTGAGGTTAATTTTTTGCTTTTTGTTTGGGATAAATCAGACGCCTACAAGAAAAAGTCCACGGTCTGCGCCGGCAAGTAAGTGTATATAGAAGTAAATTAATGTGCATTTCTGTACATTCATGCTTTCGACATGTAGTTATGTTGCTGTACTTTTGTTTTAGTCAATTTTTTGGTGTCAATTTGAAGCTAGTTGGGTTAACTATATGAATCCTTCTAAATACATTCGTTTTGTTTGAGGCCAATCCTATATTTCTAAATGATGGGAGAATATTTGTGTTTCAGCTTCAGTGCAGAAGCCAAAACAGAAGAAACGTTACAGGCCAGGGACAGTGGCGCTTCGAGAAATCAGACACTTCCAGAAGACGTGGAATCTTGTTATTCCAGCTGCTCCTTTCATCAGACTTGTAATTTTCATCATATGGACTTATAGCATATCAAAGTCCTTTTTCTAATGCATTTTTTTTTTTTGGTTACATACATCATGATTCTGTTGATGTTGTGCTTGCTTACAGGGATAAAGTTAGACTGCTAGATATAATTTTAGCTTAGCAGCCATATGGTTAG
Source organism: Solanum piurae (assembly GCA_029582685.1). Taxonomy (NCBI): domain Eukaryota; kingdom Viridiplantae; phylum Streptophyta; class Magnoliopsida; order Solanales; family Solanaceae; genus Solanum; species Solanum piurae. Next base: position 3,755 of record JAJOOO010026819.1, read on the forward strand.
ATGATATAGGAGAAACTCTAAACCAATTATAGCTTGATTGAGTGCTTCATTACCATGTAATCTGGCTGAAATGGAAGAATGAACTTGAAGTCAAATCTGAATAGTTGCAGGTGTCTAATTTAATGTAGATTACGGAAAAAAGCAAGAGGGCTATCAGTGTTATGCCTTAGTTGAGTGGAGAATACGTCAATCACTGCTGCACTAGTGGGTAAAGCTAATGTTAGGGCTTTCCACTAGTTGATGAGTATTTGTGAGACTAAATTGAAAAGAAAAAAAAAGATGCTGAAAGAATAGTAAAAAATAAAATACTATGGAATGGAGAGAATAGCCCCCTTTTCTTGAATAAAAACCCTTTAAAAGAGGCATCTTTGGCAAGCTTCAATTGATGTATTACTCCATAACTCAGTTTCTCATTTTCCTTTAGACTACGTCAAGATGAACATTCACCTATTTTTTAACTGATTTAGTTTCTCAATGGAGAGCACACTGATGTTAACAAATAGAAGAAAGAAAAAATCATTCTCTTTCTTGAGTTTATTTTTATACTCTATTTTATTTGTTTGGGCTTGGCTGAGTTCAATTTGCAGGTTAGTTTGACCAGTTTTTGCGATTATGCACTATTGTTCAAAGAAAGGTTTCCGTTTCGTATTGATTTCAATATGGGATTGGGAGTGGGAAGACCATTTATGATCTGCCGGACTTACAAAAGTGGAAACTAGTTAACTCTTTTCAATTAGTGAGGATCTGCTTCTGTAGGAGGTTTGGTAATTTCAGATTTTAAGGTGTACTACGCAGATTTGCAAGTCAAAAAAAGTTTCTATCCTCCTGCTCTATATTTCAGGAAGTCCTTGGGACTCAGTTTGTGGTTCTGGCAGAAAGTGTGGACTAAGAGTGTATGCCAAAATATTCATTCTGACTATTCTTTTAAATGTAAATGTGTTGTAGAACTGCTATATTTATACCCTTGATGATAATATGGTTTAGTTTAGACCAAATAGATTATGGATTTATCCTTGCCTTTATTAAGTTTTCACCAAACCTAATTGTTTATCCCTCTTTTCTGACTGGGGCAGGTTAGAGAAATTAGTCACTTTTTTGCACCTGGGGTAACTCGTTGGCAAGCTGAGGCGTTAATTGCTATTCAAGAGGTACGCCAATTTCTCACCATAAAAAGTGGATCTGTTAGCTGCTATTTGGATCATGTGCATTAATTTAAGTTATTTATAGGAATCATGTGTTCCTAGAGAGGAGAGGGAAATCGATTCATATGAATATATTTGCTCTCATATATCATCTAGTAGTTTTATATGTCAATAACATATCTAGCTTGAAATAATATCTGCTCCATGGACATATTAAAATCATTTTAATGTATCTTAGAGTAATTCTACTATCAATTTCAAAATGTGCTTAATAATCTCCTATAAAAGGTTTCTCCAAGTAATAGAAAATTACAGCATGAACTCCATAATAATTTAAAGCATGTTCCAATTGTGTGGTCAGGGTAGTAACTGTGTATGAAAAGAGTCAACATATTATTAAAGTGATATTCCTCTTTTCAGTACCTAGCATACATTAGGTAAGAAAGGCTATGTTGCTCGGACTCTTCAAAAATGATCCCACACCCGTGTCAAATTCTTCAAAAATGCACTAGTTTTGGAGAATCCAACATGCACCCGTCGACATTTTTGAAGAGTCCAACCAACATAGAAGAAAGACAATTGATATCATCTCCTAACAGGCAATCCAAGATGGGCAAGGCAATTAGTTAGCTAAGGGAGTTTGAGTTTCTGGAAGATTTATCATATTTAGAGATGTCTATCACAAACTCTTGCTCCATGAAGGTTTTTCTACTTTGATTATGGTTGTGCATTTTCCTTATCCGAGTCCTGCTCAACTGAATTGCTTTTATATCTTCAAATTGCAAAAAATACTATTTAGGTGTATTAATCAGGCAAGTTCAAAGTAAAAACTACTTTTCTTTGATTTTTGCTTAGATAAGCTTATCTCCTGAATGGTACAGTCCAGTGTCCACAAATAAAGTTGCTGCTCTGCTTACCCCTAAATCAGGGTGTCGACTCCTTTTGGATATTGTTCCAATCGAGAGGACATATATTATTATTAAGTACCACTAATTCCTATTGTTTTTTGTTTTGTTGTCATAAATACGATACGTATACTTGCATCAACATACGACTGATCTTGTAGCAACAAGTTATTCACCTTTTCCTCTGAAGCTAAGCCAATTCTGATACATAGTCTCTAGCATGGAATACCTTATTTTTTAAAGTTCCCCAGCAAAGAATAAGGCATTGAAAAGAAAAGGGATTTCTTAGTGGGTATACCTATGGCCTCCTCTAATATACCCATTATTTCTTTGTGCTATAAACCAAAAGCCCTTTGTGTTCTAAACCTTTTTGACTGCATGTACATATAAGTGTATTTGCTATGTACATGAAAAGATGTAGTTTTTTCTATTTTGTCAGTGACAAGTTGATGTCCAGTAAACATGTGGAGTAAAAGGAATTGGCTTGTTGTGATCATTGATCAGAAACAGATAAAATCCCGTTAAGCTGGCAGGGCGCTGTGGATAACTAGTGAGAAAAAAGGACAGAGCTAAGCATCAGCTTTAGCATGTCTCTCTGCAAGCATGCATTTCTGCTTCCGTATGAGATTTTGTTTGTATCTGGAAGAGCATCAATGATCTTGTAAAATAATGTACATTGTGTCTTCTCAGGAACCTAGGAAATGTTTCTGAAATCCTTTGTTCTGTCAGTAGCTGTGCTCAAATAACAGACAGATAGTCATAGGGGAACAGTCAGCAGTAGAAACTTGAAATGTCTATTTAGTGTCAAAAATTATATTTAGTGTTGATACATGAACTATTATTCATCTTCATTCTGTGCCATCTGGCGCATAGTTTGGAGTGAAAGAACTTTATTCCATTCTTCATACAGATTCCTCAAGAGTCAAGACAGTGTTGCAATCATGTCAAACTCTTCTTATTTTCTGTCAGGCAATTTGTCTTTACCTGCACATATAGTATATAATAGTCCTATGATCCTTGCACATCATGCTTTTCTTAGGATGTTTTCATCATTAATATCATGAAAATAGCAAAATGTAGATGTGTGCATAAAGTAAGAAAGTTTGAGTGCATAGTCTGTTCAGTCAACATTATTATTTTCAGCCTATTTTTGTAGAAATGTCTTTTTCTCTACACATTTATGTCATATTGAACTCTATTCTTAATCAATATCAGCAAGAGTGATATAGGTATTTTGCAGGCTGCTGAAGATTTTTTAGTTCATTTGTTTGAAGATGCAATGCTATGTGCTATTCATGCGAAGCGTGTTACACTTAGTAAGTTTCCTCTTCAATTCTTCCTTTTTTTGGTTTTCTTATATGATAATGTTCCTTCTCCACAGTTGACCTTTCTCGACATCCCTCTACTCATTTCCTTGTTGCTTCGGGGGATGGGCTGGCAGCCTGGTTCATCAAATTACTTGTCTTTCACAAATTATGTTATTCTGTTGTAGATTTCATATACCTATTAGCTTTCTCATTTGTGTTATGCTCGTCCTCCCTCAGGGAATTGGAGGAAAATGCTCTACAATTGCTTTTAGTAGCAAAGTTATGGCATACAAATGATGCCATAGATGCACATATTTTTGGGGTCCTAAATCAAATTACTTGTCTTTCACAAATTATGTTATTCTGTTGTAGATTTCACATACCTATTAGCTTTCTCAATTGTGTTATGCTCGTCCTCCCTCAGGGGAGAGGAGGAAAATGCTCTACAAATGCTTTTAGTCACAAAGTTACGGCATACAAATTATGCCATAGATGCACATATATTCGGGGTCCTAATTTTATTTACTCCATATATACATTTGCTAAAGATGCGAAAGTGAAATGAGGCAATCTTTTCTATTGCCTCTTCCAAGTCGATCACATCTAGGAGGAGTACCTAGGGGCCAGGTAAAGCCTGTTTCAATATGAGAGATTTTAGGTGTTTAGTGCAGTGAAAGTTAGCCCAATGATCTTTTAAGATAATACTGGGAATCAGAAGAGAGCAGTTGCATTATGGTCTCAACTACTTATATGGATAATGAGCACCTGCTGTTCTGAACAATACTTCTATTATTAGTGGGCTGGTATATCTTGGGCATCTCTAGGTCTTTTAGTACTGCCTACTTGTCTGCTTGGCATGCTTTGTTATATGATGCGTAATTTATATTGTTTCATTATTCTTGATGCACAGTGAAAAAAGATTTTGAGCTGGCTCGACGACTTGGAGGAAAAGGACAACCTTGGTGAAGCATTACCATCTTACCCAAGTAGATAATGGTACAGCTTCAGTTGAAAGAATCAGCGTCTGATGAGTTTATTAAGTTCGATTATCAGTACTTGTAGATTGTTCTTATCTGACCAGTACCTCTTCTTGTAATTGAATGGGCTAATTATGGTATAGTATCTTCAAGTTCCCAATACTGTAGTAGCAATTCTTACAGCCATAGTTTGACTTAATTGGTCGATGCTATTTCCATGTGATTATAGTGGACGAGCTACATATATGTCTTTGCAGATAGTAGTCTGTATTTTATGATTTAGGCTGCAGATACATATCCATTAGTAGGTTTCTGGTGTTGAAGGAGTGACGAGATCAGTTGTGGTCTTGAATTTCTTATTCTTGAAAGTGGTTGGGTGATTTAGCAAATATTTTGTACCTGCAAGTTTACACCCATCATGAGTTGTTCAGGACTATCATATGAGAATTGTAACAAATTTGACTATCTGGAGCTACGGAATTGTAGCTGGGGTTACTTTCTGGCATATGTTCTTTTTGTAGCTACCTGAAATTTTGTGTCAATTGGACCTACCAATCAAATTCATAAGACAAATAATGATCAATGAAGATCCCCCTCTTTTTTTTATTGGAGGGCTCGGGTTAATCTGTCTACTAAGATTTGCTTTTCTTGTAGTTGATCCCGAATGTTCTTTGCTCCTTTCAGCTCAAAATGCCTAATGTGGAGAAAATGACACAAGAGCTTATATTATTGGGAGAAATTAAATTATCCATTGAGTATGCATGGCCATATAAATGAAAACAAATGAAAGAAGCGTATCTAAAAATGTAAGTAAATAATGGGAAGGAATGACAACTGCAAGTCAAAGGGAAAGAGTAGTTTGTTTGGTTAGGACCAGCCGTTGTTTGATGTTTGATGATAACAACAAATGCAGACAAATCTGTCGAACCATTGAGGACAAGTATAAAAAAACAGAATCTTGTCCCTCCTACTCAACAGCAACTCTCTGCTATTCCTCTTTTCTTGATCCTCATTATTCTTTATCTTTCTATTTCTCTACTTTTTTTGTACCTAAAAATGGATCAAAATCTCCATCACCAACACAAACTCATGCACCGATGTTGCAGCCATGAAGAAGGTACACCCCTAATTTGTTTTTTCTTTCGTTTTTTAACTTTTTTTTAACTTCTTTTTTTGGCTTGGAAAACAGAGGTTAATAGTATGGAGTGGGAATTCATTAGAATGAGCAAGCAAGAAGAAGATCTTATTTACAGGATGCACAAACTTGTTGGAGACAGGTAAAAGTTGATTTTGTAAAGCTTTTACCAGTAGCTTCATGTCTCATTATTAAGACTAGGAAAACATGCACAGATATGTAGTATTGTCATTAACTTTAACTTAACTATATCAAAGACATACTTTGAATTAAGTCCACACAGTTTTTCCTCAAAATGCTTCACATCGTTAAGATTATTCAACATCTTATAAATAGTGGCAAAATCAAAATTCTTACTACGGAATTTTAAAATATGAAAAAGTACACACTAAAAACCTAAAAGAGATTCAATGTCTACTATATATAAATAATAAATAATTAAAATCAAGTTAAACGATATACGTTTTTCCTTGGTCCTACCTAGCTCCACCCCTGCTTTATAACTCACTTCGCTTTTGTTTCTACTTTCCATATGGGACTTTATTCACACACGTCCATCATATATGATAATTTTTTACATTTATCTGTTATAGCAATTAACCTATCGTTATACTATTAATGTTTATTTGGATATTAAAATAGAGTGTTATGTTTTTGTGAAGGTGGGGGCTTATAGCAGGTAGAATACCAGGGAGAACAGCAGAAGAAATAGAAAGGTTTTGGATAATGAGACACAGTGATGGGTTTGCACACAAGAGAAGACAAACAATTAAGAAAAGTGTAGCACCTACATAATTATTATCCTCCTTTTTCTCAACAAAAAAAAAAAAAAACTTTTTGAGGAAAGCAGATTCTCTTTTTCCTCCTCATCCTTTCTTTTCCATTTTGTTTGGGGGAACCAAGCTACTGATCATTTTATCATTTTCTTGTCTATGTACTTCTACTTTTAGATTTGAGATTATGTCTTATGCCTTTTTGGTTTACTTGTTATGTTTATGTGTGCAATATATATGTAATCATATTATCTTAGCTTTAGGTGACAATATTATTAGTCCAATATGTATCCAGAATATTAGTTAATGCTGCAAAAATATCAATTTTATTAAACTATGCATTACAATATATTGTGACGATAATTAAGTGCAAAATTAGCTTTCTCTTGGTAAATATACTTCCTCCAATCTATTTTATTTTCACGTTCTTTAAGAAAATATAATTAAAAGAGTGATTTGACTAAATTATTCATTTTTACTCTTTGATCTTAATTTTGTACTACTTTTTTTTTCATTATAGTCATATCTCTTCACATTATTGAGTAAAAATAAATAATTAATTATATCTTAATTTTCTAAAATGACAACTATCGTTCACCAATTATTTTTAGTAAATACAGTAATTAAAATGAAGTGGAGAGAGTAATAACTAAAAAGGGGTTTTGATAAACAAAGAAAATTGAGTGATTGTTTAGTGATAAAATTACTATCTAAGACCTTTCCTTAAGTATCCTAATGATCTAAAATTGCTTTCCTCTATGGGCTCTTTTTTGTAGAAAGGAACTATTTCCTCATTTTTACCAAAATAAGTGTTGTTATTAATTTGTGCATATTTTTAAAAAAAATATTTATTCCTAAGAAATAAGAAGGGCACTTAAAAAAAAAATCAATTCTTTTTTGAAACACTAAAATAAGTCTTATTTGAAAATAAAAAAGAACACTTGTTTTAGAACAAAAGGAGTACATTCCAAAAGAAAAGTCCTGCACCAAACTTATTGAAAACGATTATTAAAATTGAAAATTTCAAAAGAAGCACCAACATTGGGTGGTTAGCTGTTTATCTTTTCATCAGGTTCGAGAAAATGTTAAAAGCAACAATTTTGTCAATCTTATTTTGAAACTTGAAAGTGAAGGAGAAATAAGATTTTGTTTACTAAAAAAAATAATTAAAAAAACTGTGAACGATCAATAAGAGAAATTAAAGAATGGGTTCAATTTTGAACTAATTTTACTATCAAGATTTGTATTTTTTAGCTCATGAATCACTCTGCGAGACGTTTAATAGTCTCTAACTTGATCGTTGAATTCTAAGTTTCAGTTAGGAATAAATAGATTAAGATTATCCATCATTCCTTTTATTAGAAAAAAATAGTTTCAATCAGAGAGTAAACAAGTGGGTTAACGGGTCGAAGGAGTGGAACATATTTGGGCCGGAAAGAGCCCATTATATTGAGATTCGGCTTAGAATTAGTGGCCCATAATTCTTCAATTAACCCAACTTAGTCCATTTCATTTGTAAAATCTTAAATCAAACAATTATCACGAAAATTACTTGTTACATGAAATTGCAAACATAACTTCTAAAACAATTTTTTTTTACAATACACCATAGGTTAACTCATTGCTCTTTTACATCTCATCAATGAAAGTTCAATAGATTAAGAGATCATAATTCTTTTTTTATATTCTTTTATCAAACGATATTAGTTTTTCACTTTTCTATTTCTTTTTTCTTGATTGATCTGTGTGTTGTGACGAAATTAAAGTATTTACCTCAATTACACTCTATACTAATGCTAAAAAAACTTCATATCACATGTAACATAAATACTGTGAAAATCATAATAACTCAGTTAATTAACTATCTCGAATTTTATCGATGCGAGCCTCCGTCACAAGAGGCAATTTATGTGGTACACGGTGTAGAAGCCGCCATTTTATTTTATTTTTATAATAATCTTTCTTTCTGGATCTGTTAAGTATGAACTCAACAATAATATATTGCCAACTTTTTATCCTTGCTGCTCAACGTGTTCCCTTATGGTTTCAAACAAATAGTAGGGACCATCGTTATATTATTGATGATTATGATTTAATATTAGATATACTTTCGTTCACTTTACTGGTTCACTTTGAACATCACATGCTTCTTAAGAAATAATAATCGAAATGATTATTTTATTATAGTACACATATTGATTAATGTTTCATATTAAATTTGAAAAATAATTTTGAAATAAATAATTAATGCACATGGGAATAAAATAATTATCTTTTGTTGATATGTTAAAAATAAAAATTTATTTTTGAAATAATAAACAAGTAAAAATAAACGAAGTGAGTATTATATTTCTTTCCTTGTACACAAAATTTAAGCTTATTTTCTTTAAATTTAACTAACTTGTAGAATATAAATATTTTGGCCCTTTAAGCTAGCTAGTCTACAACAATTAGCAGGGCCAATATAATTAATTAATACTGTGGAGTAATGATGTATTGTGGTTGACATTAGCATAAATTTTATTAATGTGATAATACTGACCAATGATACCCATTTTAATGTTCGTACGATATCCCCTTCTTCTTTTCGTTTTTTCCAATAATCGTGATGTCCAGTCAATTTTTGCGTATTCATGTTTCAATTATTGCTTCTTTTTTTCCTACCTAAATTTGTTACTTTTTCTCTCTCACAATGATAACGTTTACTAAACTTGTGGGTAGAGAAAGTATATAATGAAGAACTTTAAGGATTCCAGTACTTTTCCAATAAAATTTGAGAAAATATCGTACCATTTAGCAAAATACAATGAATATAATTCAAAGGAGATAAATTACTTAATTAATTTATCATTTGCTTTTATAAATGCTCTTTTTATTGTGGCTCTACTTATTTCCTTGACCTGGTAAAACAATTAAAACAAAACATTTATCCACAGTAAAGTAGTGCAAACGCGTTTATACGGGAAAATCCCAGTATATATAATCTTATTTGGAAATTAAAGTAAAGTGTGACCCAAAACAACGTATTAAAATCTTGTTGGAAGGTTCTTAAGATCTTGTTTTTATTATTATAGCATGTAGCAAAATCCAACCACACAACTTCAATAACTCTTTTTATATCATTTTTAATATTAATCTCTTTTTTGTTTTTTCTTCATAATAAGGACTAAACATCGAAAAAGTAGTCCCACCCAATAAGTAGACAAGTCAGTAGTACTTGGATGTAACTCATTTATGTAACAAAAATATGGATCGTGTGTAGTGATGGACTACTTGGGATTTAGAGGCGTATTCAGGATTTTGAGATAATGGATCGATGCACTGTTATGAAAAGGTTGATCTATGATATAAATTTGATCGGTTCGATATTTAAGTTTTTACTATTGAAAATCATTAAAAAATTTAAATTATAGGTCTAAATTTAATTCTTATATATATATACACACACCAATATACCACTTAGAGAAGTGTTATCTAATTTTAGAAAGAAAAATAAAACAAGATAAATATATAATTTTAATTTCTAACCTCGGAGAGAGGTTCACCTAGTCATAATCGCATTATGTGATACTTCAAGTGTGGGTTCACACATCTATATTATAATATATTTTTAAAATAATAACACTACTATATATGATCTGGGAGGGGACCATGGGTTCACGTGAACTCGGTGACCCCCCCTTAGATACGCCTCTGTTGGGATTGCTTCGGTCTTAATCAAAGATTTCGAATAAGAATTCTAGGTATGGAGAAAATCATGTTGGGAGCGTCACCCTCGAATGAGCCTATTGAACATAGTTTCTTTTCTAATCACGTCATCATATAGGTGATAATTTTAATAAATTATGCTAATATTATTTTATAGGATTGATAATATCAAATGGATCCTTTTTATATATACTACATCCCGTCTCATATTAGATGTGCACTTTTTATTTTACATGATAATTAATAAATTTTCTGCTTTACTATTTTACTCTTCGTTCATATTAATTAGCCTCTTGAAAAAAAGGAAATTTTGAATCTTCAAAATTTCTTTAAGCTTTCAAAGGTCATATTAATTATAGAGATAAAATTCAAAAAAATTAGTTAATTCTATCCTGATTTAGTAAGTGATCAAGTAATATAGACAAATATTTCTAATAAGATGCATATCTAATATGAGACGGATGAAGTAATACTATGTGAAATCGAATAAAGATTATTCTCATCACTTCCAACAAATTGTCCCTCGAAAAAGATGTTTTCTAATTAATAAGGGGTTAAAATGCGTATCGTCAATTTTTTTATTGACAGATTATTAATTGGTGTTTGGACATGCGATATCCAATATGAAATCATGAACTATTGGGTCGGAAATTTGAGTCACGGTAAACGTAAATTGAAAAACTATTAATTTTTCTAGGTGGTGAGGTGTTATAGAAAAAAACAAAAGATTGTAAAAATATAAATAGAATCTTTTTCTTAATCTTATTTTAAAAATACAATAGTGAGCTACAACGTAAACTTACAAGTGATTCAGTATCTTTTTAATATTTCTTTTGATGGATTATATTCTCAAGCCCAAGTAGGATGCTAGCAACCGTACAAGTGTGGATATTTTAGAATTCTAATGGTTTGCACAGTAAGTCAAACAAGTCCTTGGAAAATACTAAAAGACGGATTGGAATGTATATATAATTACTAGGAGTAATAAATAATATTATTGTATACTAATATTGTTAGCTGAGTATTATGTGAAAGAGGACAAATATTTGATAAATAAATATTTACAGTACATTTTGCAGGTTAAGTCAGCTAACAAGAGAGGCTCTCTACTGAAATTTTAGATATTTTTTCAGAGTCTATCTAAAATAAAGTTGAATGACTTTATAGCTAAAAAAAAGTAATGACTATTGATAGGAAAAATAATTATAAGTTCAACGATCATTTCAGAAATTAGTTTAAATTTTTTGCTTATAATGGATGCACGTAGTTAATTAATTGATCAAATAATGTTCTGTTGTAATGTGTTATGTGTGTGTGTTTGTGTGTGAGAGCTAGTCCCTGGAATTTAAGTACAAAAAGGAAAAAATGCAGTTAGATGTATGACAAATAGACACGAGTAAACAACATCGCAGAAAAGTGTATTAATGTAAAGATGGATCTTGAGACTAACTCAACCTTAAAAATTAGTTTATATTTAATATTAAAATGAAGGTTTTTAATTTCATAGATGATAATCAAACTAAGTATCTATAGCAGAAACGCCATATAGCTAAATTTGAGTAGCCAAAAAAATATCTTAACTACTATTACATACTCAGAAAATTGGTCACGTTGGAAAATTATTATTAGTTTGGTGTGAAATGTTCATGAAATATATTATCGCGGCTGCGGCATAAGCAAAGTTGTCAAATAAATAATTATTGTCACGTCATCGACACATTATTTTCCCTAAAGTAGCTAGGAGAAATATTAGAAAGGTGAATTGATGGCAATGAGTACTGCGCCAACAAATTAAAGGGCTAGTAGGTCAGACACAATAATTTTGTACGTACGTTGATGTTTAATATCTTTTCCAACACTTTTCTTGGTAAAGTAGGAGAAACCAATTAACAAGACAAAAGTTGGGAAATAAAAGGATGAGATTTATTTATAACTTTCCGAGAAAATTGTCTAAAACCCCCCCAATCTATACCCGAAATCCCAACTACACACTCCAACTTTACGGGTGTCCTATTACCCACCTAAACTTTATATTTCTCTATTTTATACACACATAAGTGCTGACCTGTCATGGGAGGTGTTCTCACCTCCTCTAGGTGCGTTAGAAGGTTAATTTTGACGAATTTTTTTTAGCAGACTTCCAAAATCTTGTTTGCCTGAGCTCCGGCGAGTTCGCATGACTTACAACCTCTGTTCATATCGATTTTACTTACATAACTGGGTGCGCTGGGCTGAGGGGATTCCAGCATAGTGATTTGTTTCCCCTGAATCTCAGTTATCACCGGCGAAACTCCGTTTGAGTTGAAAGGCGATTTTGGCGATTCTCCCGCCCCAAAATCGCCTGAGCAGATCTCTCAAATGGTAAGATAGAATGTTGTGATTTTGTAGTATTAGGTAGATCTTGAGGTGTTGATTCCATTCCATCAATTGGAACGATCTGAATCACTCCCTCCGAAAGATGAACAGTGATCGCTGGATTGTAATCAAGCACCCCAAAAAAAAAGGATCACCAGAAAATCAAGAATTCCAGTACTAATTCTCAAGAAAAAATAAAAAAAATAAAACATGCCTTTGCAAATTAGCTCTACAAAGCTCTTCATCAATACAAAAAAATAATGAATCCATCCAAAAAGAAAGCAACTTTTTTAGAAACTCAGTACAAATATAGCTTTACAATTAGCTAAAAACCTTCATAAATAAAAAAAAATCAAATCTTTATGAATCTAACATAAAAAGAAATCATCTTTTTTAGATTTCCAATATGGGTATCTCATAAATAACCTTAAATTTCCCTTCTCTATCAAACTTCATAAAAATTGATCCAAAAATTTCAGTTGCAGATAACAAAAAAAAAACCAAAATTCATAATATATATACCTTGAAAACTCAAAATTTAGTGGATCAAAGCACTTCTAATTCAAAAGAGGTTGTTTATTTTTTCAAATCTGACGATATTATTGAAGATCCATCTCCTCCATGGGTATATTTCGCATTGGTCTGAAGGTCGTCTGACCGTCGCTGGCGGCGCTATGGCCATTCCGGTGGAACTATCAACCTGCGCTCTTAGTTACCAGAGCACATTGCTAATGGAGAAGGATTGAAAATGAGAAAAGAGGATTTTTTTTTTGTTCTTTTACGTTTTAGGAGGGAAACGGAAAAAAAAAACAAGAAATGGGAGTTGAAGAGGCGGGGGACCCAGCGCGTGGAATCACGCAGGCCTAATTATTTGGTTTATGTGTTGAGGTCAGCACTTAGGTGTGTATAAAATAGAGAAATATAAAGTTTAGGTGGGTAATAGGACACCCGTAAAGTTGGAGTGTGTAGTTGGGATTTTGGGTATAGGTTGGGGGGGTTTTAGACCATTTTCTCTAACTTTCCTTTTCATTTCTTTTGTGTTTCCTAGCTAGCTAGTAGGGACGACTATCGGAGAATGTTATTAGTTTAATTGATTGACTATCTGAATTTTCACTTTATTGGTGAGGCTATGAAAGTTCCATTCCCTATCTTATAATTTCCTCCATGTTTTCTCGTTCCACTAATTCCCCCAAGTGGAGATCATCACTAGAAGCAATATATATTATAAGTGTATGCGATAGATGACTATAATTAGTGACATTTATATTCTTTGAATTTCAACTATTTGAGCAACCGCAATATACAAATAGTAGTAGTTAGTAGCGAGGTCAAGATTTTTCATTAAGAGGTTTGAAATATGAAAAAGTAAACATACAAAGAAGTCGATGTTAAACCATATATATAGATAATATAATTTTCCGGAGAAAGAAGTTTGGATGATTATTAGCTCCGCCAATCACTAGTAGTACTAATTAATGAAGGAAAAATTGAAAGGAAAGTAGGAAGAAAACAGCAAATGTCTTGGAAAAAGACTAATTAATTAATTGATACTGTTGTTGACATGAAGAAAACCTTCAGAACAAACATTAAATAAAAAAGTCCAAAGTTCGTTCGCGAATGTTTAATTTTTTTTATGAAAATTAACAGGCACACGTCTTATTTTTTCGCGAACGAAAATAAAAAATTTCAAACAATAATATTATTTTTTGAGATTTCTTTGTATTTTTGCATGAAAATAAATTGACGAAAGTTCTTTGATTTTCCTTCTTAAACATTCAATTAAATTAAATAACACTACTTATTTATTTTTTCTTATCATCTAGGCTATCTAAATTCAACGCAAATACTCACTTTTAATTTTT
>JAJOOO010026820.1:0-17303 GCA_029582685.1 Solanum piurae
AGATACTAAAGTGAGTTCCCTAAGCCTTAGGGCTATTATGTGATTGTCCCCTATATGCTTGTGTGTCTCTTAAATGGTCTATAAAGAATGTTGACTTAGTATGTTATAATGAAATGATAAAACCCTTGTCTATGGTAACTCTTAGGAACACTTATGTGTATATGAAGAGGTTGTATGAGCGGTCACTTCATTATTCATTTAAGTGTGGCTTAGGGAGACTTGAGATAAAGGCTTAAATGGTAATGAAGGAATTACTTTGGTATCTTGTTAAGTATTGTACACTTGTGTTAATTGAGTTGTAAATGATGTGAATATGGTCTTCATTGTGAATGGTGACTTGAAATGTGAGTTTATGCTTGTGGTTGTAAAGGTTTGTTAAAGAAGGTCTTTAAAGCATACATTCCTTGTAAATGTCCGTTGTGCATGTTTTCTTGCATGGTCATCATACTTAGTACTTATTGTACTAATTTCATATTTCTCTATTGTTACAAGAGTAGGTGGTGGAAAGTGAGGAGATCTTTTGAGGAAGCTTGGGATATTGACTCTTCTCAAGAAGCTTGGTATGTCCTCATATATTTGAGGACATAGTTGTTACCTTTCTAGTATTTCCACTTAGACATTGTATAAGACTTATATTTTGTTGTAAAGGGATGTGTCCCTAAGATGTTCTATTCGTGTCTAAGATGGTACATGAGACTTAGAAATTCTACTTCGTTACATTTGAAAGATTTTATGAGTATTATGAATTTGTTTTAAAAAGAGTTTTTTTATTCCTTACAGTTTTTATTACCGAATGCGATGAGTGAATGCTAAGGCTTGTATAAGACCTCCGAGAGGTCGAATACTCATGTAACGATTAGGGGGTGCTCTCGGGTCGTTACACCTTTGTACTCCTTTCAAGCTCAAGTTGTTGTTTAGCATTCCAACTCGCATACTCGTACATTCAATGTACTGATGCCAGTTGGCCTGCATCTTATTATGATGCCAGTTGGCCTGCATCTTATTATGATGCAGACGCAGGTAACCAGGATCAGCATCCAGTGCGCCGTTGATCCAGTTGAGCACTCTAGAGTCGGTGGTGAGCCTCCTTGCATTCCGGAGGACTCTTTTATTTCTCTTTCCTAGTTTTTCTTTATTAGGATGTTGTGGGGTCTGTCCCAACATCCATCTCAGTATAATAGATGCTTCATAGACAGTCAGACAGTTAGCATTGAGTCTCTCATCTATGTATTTGCAGATACTTTGTTTTGAGACATAAGTTGTCATTTTGGCTAAGATGTTATCATTTAAACTATTGCATTGAGTTTATTCTTATGAGTTAAGTCTTCTGCTGAGTTAAGTAAGCCAGGCTAAGGGTCCGCTTGAGGCCAGCGATGGTCTCCGAGTGCCGGCCACGTCCAGGGTGTAAGCTCGAGGTGTGACACCAATAATATATATTCATCTCAATTTATGTTATTACGATGTTATATATATAAATTAGAGCTAAGTCCATCCTGATTTATTATATATTAAATATTGAACCTTCATATTATATTATTTCTGCTCTAGAGATTTACTCTTGGGCATGTGAGGAGGTATTGATCAGTCTAACATCGGTGAAGATGAGGAAAATTGATGATCTATTTATATAATAATCTTATAAAATCTTTACTTTATAAGTTAGATTTTATGACTGAGTTTGATTCAAAATTCATTTTGTTAACAAAATTATAGTCTAATTCTTGAATTAATTTATGGATTTTTTTTGCGTGCTGAAAATGACAATTTTATATATATTAACCACACGTTATAAAATGTGATCCTTCTTCTTGGTATCTGATTTGAAAGACACAGATTTAGTAATAATCATTTTTATAAAATTTTCGTTTCCATATTTTCATAGTTTCATGACCTAATATTCCGCAAATTAATGAAATATCTTTAGATCAAATCCAAATCATCTTAATTTGAGAAATTCATCATTAATGATCCTCAAATTATAAAGATCAAGTCCAAATCATTCTCGTTTGAGAAATATGTCACTAATGACCCTCGAATTATGGAAACCAAGTCCAAATCATCCAAGTTCGAGAAAGATGCCACTAATGACTTCAAATAATGGATATATCTTATGAAAGAAGAATTAAGGAATCAACATATTTATACTCGCAATCTTGATCAATAAAATTATGTTTTAAAAAAAAACTAAAAAAAAAACTTACCGCAATACATTGCCTAAACTTTAAAATTTAGAAATCTAATACTCCTTATATAATTTTTTTTCTTTCTTCACAATTTTAAATGCATCTCCAAATAGTTTGAATTTATAAATATATTATCTTCTCTGTTTCAATTTATTTATCAAATTTTTCTTTTTAATTCACTTTCTAAAGAATCTCTCTTCATTTTGATCAGTAGCGGAGCAAGGAATTTCACGAAGGGTGTCCAAAAAAAAGAAAACAAACATTGCTAGTGAGATTCAAACACATGAGCAGTTAGGGCTCTTTCAAGGCATCTAAAACCACTGGGCTACCACACCTTATTCTATCAAAGATGTCCAAAATTTACTATTTAATCACTTTGTCCAAAATTGGACACCCTCACTGTAGGGTAGCTACACCTTGATTTTGATGACACATTTGTTCTAATTTTTCATGCGACATGTTTAATAGCACAAGATTAAAAGATATTTTACAGTATTTTGAATTTAATTTTCTTTTATTCTCCTAAACAACATATCAAATCAAAATCATACGATTAAATTAAAATGAAGAGGAGCATATTTTCATCTTGATCGCCGAGGTGAGATATGATTTATAAATTGAAATCGACTCCAAAAATAATAGACATTAATTTCAGAAAGCTTTAAAAGAAAAAAAACATTAAAGAGCTAACTACTCCCTTGACTTTTTTAAAACAAAAAAATGTGGCAAAACAAAGAGATAATAATTAAAAATGGACCTGAGTGGGCTCAGTGAATGTCCTTCACAATGATTTACCAGTGAAACTAAAACCCGACAAAATAAAAATAATAGAAGATGTTTTGAGGACCAGACCCCCCTTTAGAAGAAGAATGTGTAGTACAGAAAGTAAAAGTTAAAAATGAAATGATAGCACCCAACTCATATATTGTTACAAAAAACATCGCTATCGACGAGGATTGTAGTAGAGTGATAAATACTTTTCATTTTTAATTAGAGATTTCGAGTTTATATCAACTTTGTTAGGAAATATTTTCATTCTTAATGTGGAACTTTTGATGTGAATTTAGATTAATCTGAACTTCAATATGAATATTAAACACGAGTTTGAAAACCAAAAAAAAAAAAGGAACAAACATTGTTCAGTGGGGGAAAAAAAGGTAGTACTTGTGTTCATGTTGTAGCCAAACATACTGGAAAATAAAAGTTCCCTTTTCCTGTCTTATGTTAGACACATAATCTCCAAATTCAAATTGAAAATCTAAAGTGAAATTTGAGCGATCGACCTTTGAATTTTATATAGATCAATACTTTCTCCGTCCCTCGTTTTATATTACTTGACTTATGTTAACTGATTTATTAAAATATTTACGTAAAAGAAAATTATGTTTTTAATATAAGTCATATAATATGTCTTTTTTAGTTTCTCATTCGGTGTTCAGAGTCTATATTAGAGTCTCGACTAAATTTGAATCAAAGTTCATTTGAGAGTGGTGCTCCTAATAAAAAAAATTCTATATCCAAGACTCAAATCAAGATATTTAATTAATGATAAAGCAATCCCATCAATGTACCATAGAATAGTTTAGTATAAGAATCATATATAACATGTACTAATAAAGTATATTTTATTTCACACTTGGAAAAGGAAGAGTAATGAATACCACTCCCATTGGATAGCAAGTGTACATCAACTTGAAAGAGACAAATTACCCTTTTGCTTAGTAATTTAAACCACGCTCTGGCATTGAATCTGGGACTGTGCAGTGTTTTTATTCAATCAATACCATAATTTTTTCATTAAATTTTAAAGTGCTAGAAAAGAAATTAATTATAAATATAATATGAAAAAATATAATTTTATTACTAATAAAATAATGAGTATAAATCTATTTATTTCTTGATTCTATTTTTTAAAAAGATTTTTCTATAATCAAATGTCATTAGTTGCGTATTTTTCAAATAAGAAAATATGAACAGTCCCTTCGGGGACATCCAATAAAATTAGAACGATACAGAGAAGATTAGCATGATCCTTGCGAGTCCTTCGAGATGGCTCAGTTGATCTCCCCTCAATGTCTTCTGAGTCGAGCATGTCGCATATGGAGGCTATTACACAGTGAGTGTTTACCTAATGTGCACAAAGTGCTCACCACATAGTGCTTGTAGGGTTGCAGATTATCCTGGTGTTTCAAAAGAAAATATGAACATCTTTGAAATTTTGTTTTATCTTCATAAAAAGATTATGCAATTTTTTTTTAAAAATAAATGATTGTTAAAAAGAATTCGGTCACGTTTGATCTGATCTATGAAATTTTCAAGGTGCCTATAAACGAGCAGTTAAAATAGAATAACCTCCTAAAATTCTAACTAGATAAAATTTTGTTAGTAGAATCTCACAAAATTTCGATGTCTAGTAGTGATGTTTCTGATTTTTTGTTATTAGACTATTTGTAAACATCCCACGAGCCCTCGAACCACTTAGCTTTTATCTTCATCTCTGCAACCTCCATTCTCCAATTATTTCTCATTCTTCTAATCTAATTCCCTCTCTCTCTGTTTCTTTCTCTTTGTTTTTCTCTCAACTTTTTCTCATTAAACTCATCAATCAATCTTCTTCTTCTTTACTCAAAAACCCAATTTACATTATTCAATTCTCAAATTCTTAATCATGGCGCTGGAAACATGGTTGAATAAGGTGAAAAAAACGATAGCCCACAGGTTTGTTACAGTAAAATCAGCCGGTGCGCCACGTGCAAAGACGTCGGTGATCAAGAAATCTAGTGTTGGGGTTTTAGCATTTGAGATCTCTGGATTGATGTCAAAGCTACTCCATTTATGGCAATTTTTGTCTGAGAAAAATATGATAAGAATTCGTAATGAGTCGATATGCCTAGAAGGTGTTCGTAAAATTGTCTCAAACGATGATGCTTTTCTTCTAGGCCTTGCTTGTGCGGAGATTGTGGAGAATTTAAGGCTGGTTGCGAAATCTTTGTCAAGAATCAGCAAGAGATGTGAAGATTCACATCTCAGAAGCTTTGATCGATTCTTTACTGAATTCGCAAATACGGGTCGTGATCCTTATAATTGGGTTCTTAGTTTGAAGGATATGGAGTTAAAAATCAAGAAAATGGATCAGTTTGTCACTACAACTGCCCTGCTTCATCGACAAATGGATGAGCTTTCTGTACTTGAGAATAGTTTAAAGAAAGCTTCGAATTCGAGTTCCCATTTCAAAGATTCTGACATTTCAATCAAAGAACAGAAGATACTTGAGCTGCGACAGAAGTATCTGTGGCAGAAACAAGAAGTTAAGTATCTAAAAGAGCGATCTTTATGGTGTCGTAGCTTTGATACAGTTACATCATTGTTGGCTCGATCCATTTTCACTACACTAGCAAGGATCAAGCTTGTTTTTGGTATCAATCATGGATATCCAAATTCACTCCCACGTAGTCTCTCTGCTTCAGCCACTGTTTATCCTTCAGAAAATCATAGCACATGCAATTTCGTCTCCGGGCCATTGATGAACAATCCCCCCATACTGAAAGTCTCAGATCATGAATTTTTCGAGTCAAATACTAAGGTACTTAAACCACCTACGAGTACTTTAGGCGCAGCTGCACTTGCTCTACATTATGCAAATTTGATCATTGTTATGGAAAAAATGATAAGATCACCACAACTAGTTGGGGTTGATGCTAGAGATGATTTATACTCCATGTTACCAAATAGCGTTCGATCATCATTAAGATCAAGACTAAAAGGAGTTGGATTTTCGGCTAGTGATCCAGTTCTTGCTGGTGAATGGAAAGATGCCCTACAAAAGATTTTAGGATGGTTGTCACCTTTGGCACATAACATGATCAAATGGCAAAGTGAAAGGAGCTTTGAACAACAAAACTTAGTTCCAAAAACTAATGTCCTCTTGCTGCAGACTTTGTATTTTGCAAATCAAGAAAAGACTGAAGCTGCCATAACAGAGCTGTTAGTTGGTCTAAACTATATTTGGAGGTTTGAAAGAGAAATGAATGCTAAAGCCTTGTTTGAGTGTACCAACTTCAACAACTTCTTGAATTTAAAGCATTCAAGTAATTAGTCTTTTCTTGTTTGTTCTAAGTTTTTTTTTCCTTCTTCTTCTTTGTTTTAATTAATAGATTATATAATTTGAAGGATTGTTAGATGGAAGGTCTGTTTTGTTTCAACACAAATCTGTATATTGTATCATATGATCAATTGTAGACTATTACTATAAGATTTGAGTCAAAATTTTCAAGTTCATTGAGATTCGAGATGTTGTTTTGTATGAATAATTTTGAATTTCGCAGGCATGTGAACATATTCTTGTATCTACTATTATTGTGGTATCACATGGAATCCAGTTTGATTTAGGTCCAAGATTACAAATCTGAGAAAATATTGTTTAACTTACATTATAATTAAAGAATACTTGAAGATAAACCACAAATAAGTTGGTTGATGATATGATTGGTAATAGACTATAAGTATTATATAAGTGGTCCCTTATTTATGGTGAGTAGGAGGATTAAACAACAAATTCCTACTTTGGATCCTCCATGTGTCATATGATCTTTTTTAGGGGTCAAATTGTGATTACACTAAATTCTTCTAACCCCACTCACCTTCCAAAAGAAAGTGAGTTTAACTTCTAACAATAATTATGTATTCCCTTCGGACCACTTTACTTGTTTGTTTCGATCTTTATCCTTGGTCATAAATATAGAATTATTAATGTGGTGCAAAAGATAGAAGTATTAAATCGATAGAAGTAAATCAGATTATCTAAAATATAATTAGCTCATTAGTTACTTGAAAAATAAGACAGACAGATAACGTGTTATAACAAGTGAGATTGGTCTGAGTGCAACAAAATTCTTCACATTGTTAGTGCGTATGTGTTAGCAATGAGTGCTCTAATGGAATTCAATGTGAAAGGGGGAGCAACAAAGTAAAGTGCATGCATGAAAACTGGGACAAGAGTTAGCCATATCCTGTGTACAAGAGTAGGCCATTGTTGTATTTCACTGTCCAAATGCATATGCACATAAAAGAGTTGAAGTATGGGGTCTTTGGAAAATTTATTACATGGAAAACATAGAAACAAGGAACTTGTGATTTGCATATATTGTTGGGGAGAGGATGAGACTTATCATAATAAAACTTAAAGCCATTGCCTTGTTATTGTGGGGTGACCCCACTTGTTGAATTGCCAAGTATTTTTATTTTTTAGGTTTTAATGCATCACCTTATGAGTTGGTGGATCAAAATACTCAAGATTACATAGTTGAGATATTGCATTTTGATATTGTGACATCCACCTTCTCTCATCTCTCCATTAATTTTTATCTTTTTCTATGTTTCTCCACTGATTCTTTTGTGTTGTGCTTTCACAATCTTTGGTTGATGACACAAGCCAAATTGATGTGGTATGATTTGGTATTGAACTATATCCACACTAGATCTTGTTAAGTTGAAAACGTTGACAATGGGAAAATACTTTACGCATATTTCGCGTTTAATGTCGCACCTGTAGGTTAAAAAGTTATCAAAAAAAATGGTTATATAATTTTTAAATAGGTTAAAAATTTCTGAACTATCATCATTTTACAAGTTTCATATTTAAATTATTGGGTGTTTACAAAATTCTCCCTGAACTATGATTACCTCATATTAAAATACCCCTTGAACATATATGACATGTTTTGATACTTTTGAAAAGTCCGAGCAATATAGATGCTATGTAAACATCATGTTTCAAAAACTACTTTATAGAGTTTCAAGTGATGATACATGTCGTAAAAAAATTAAGTGAGTAGTTTAAAAATTCCCCTAAACTATTACGATTCACGAGTTTCATATCTAAACTATTAAGCCTGATAGAACCCCAAACCACCACGAGCTCATTGTGTTAGATGAATTCATTTGTAGGACTTCTTTTATGGATCTCCCACACGCCTCTTATAAATTATCTCAAACATCTGTTAAGTTTTTGTTCAATTAATGCTAGTTGACAAGTTAGTCAAAATTTAAAAATATCTTCTTATCAGTATATGAACGTTCGAGGATGATTTTTTTTTTACTTTTCCATTTGGTGTCCAATATCCGCATTGAAATTCAACTATTTTGGATTTGCGCCGCGTAGGGCACCATTTGGGGGAGGGTGCTACCAAGGATTTTTCCATACCCACAGTTCGAATTCGAGACCTAGAGAGAAGCAGTCTCATCCATTGCACCACATCCTTTGATGGTATTCGAAGATGTAGTTGATATATAGAATAATATTTTATTTGAGAGTATTCGGCTACATGGCAACATCATTGATCTAGAACTACAATCTATTTGAGTGAGGTGCATGAATAGCCATTTTTGGGGATGCTATTTAAACTTTATCCACGATTTGTAAATTATTGCAAGTTTAGTCAGCACCTCATTTCAGATACTTTGTACTGAAGTACTATAAATTATGGAATTCAAATTTAAAGATATAATTACATGGCATATGCATTATTTTGATCACTTGATCATAATAAAATTACATTAAATTGATCACTTCTACTGTTGTTTCATTCTTATTCCTTTTATCCAATTTGTTGTGCAATAATACATAAAATTACATTAAATTGATCACTTGATCATAATAAAAAACATTTGTCCATTTTTAAAAAAATTAATTGTGGCTAAACATTAAATAATTTCTCCTGGGAGCTTAAGGCCCCAGCATCTTATAATCCGGGAAATTTGCACCAATAACCACTTTAATGTTGCTATTTAAAATATAAGCACAATATTTTATTTTATTTTTATAAAATGTGCATTTTAATCATTTGGCTAAAACTCCAGCATTATTGCACAACAAATATGGCAAAATCGTTTTGGTTCAAACTTCATATATATGTCTAAAGTTAGAGAGTGTTAAGTCTAATTTCATACTTAAATATTTGAAGTTTGAACAACACAAATAGATTTCATTATTTTCTAATTTCTTTGTCACTGGAGAATATTTTCCCACAACATCATTCATGGAACTTTCAAATAAAAATGGAGTATATTTTAAAAATTATAAATTAGTCATCTTCTTGTTTTGTCTTTTATATCAGACAAATACACATTGTTAACCTTAATTATATATACATCCTATGGGGCGGTCAGAGACGAAAAATAAATTATTAGTTACGGCTAAAATATTTTCAACCTTGTACTAAACAATAGTATACATGACATTAATAGAAAACGAAAGTGCAATTTTACACTATTTGGTACCATTAATAAATAAATAAAAACTTGGTACAAATTAGCAATAATAACGTTTTAGATCCTATTCTTGAGTTTATTAACTTTGCATAGAGGATTTTCCTTGGCCAAAATCACACGTCCTATAGACTTGATGAAATTGAAAGTGCATGCATGTTCCTATGAATGCCTATGAATCTCGCAAAATATTTCATCGCACTTACAATTGAACCCTATTAATCCCAACTTCTTCCTGCAAACCATGCACCTTTTTGGCTTCGACTTCATCATCAAATCATCTTTTCCAGTTTTAATAGTAAGAGAACACTTCTTTTGAAATAAATATATTTCATCATTAGGATTGGAATTTCGTGGATTTCCATAAAAACCACTACCCCTTGGGCACAAAATTGGGTTTTCTGTTTTGTCACAACAAGTCATTTTTTCTTCTTTTTTGAGTTTTTGGTTATAATGTGTTATTTTTCAAGCTAGTAGTGTTGAGTTTTAAAAAGTGTGAATAAAAAATGAAGAGTTGTGGCTTTAATGAAAAGTTGTGACTTTTATGTTGTGACTTTTATAAAAAAAATTGTGACTTTTATGAAAGGTTGTGACTTTTCCGATGGGTTGTGACCTTCCGATAAGGCACCATAAGCATTTGTTTACACTACCCTTTGTTTTCTATAAATAGAGGGATTTCCTCTCATTTTTTAACGATGAATTTCTGGACTTCTTCTACTACTACTAAATCTAGTATTCTAGGTGTACTTGAGTGGGTCGCTGACACCGTGGTTTTAGGTACCAATATATCGATGAGTAAGATCGTTCTATCCTGAGAGTATATATTTCATTAACCTCGGGTACTTGAGGCGATAATTTCCTTAAGGACACATTGTGCATTCAATGGACTCAATTTTCTTCTTTGAGAAAACTTTTTGTAAATTATTTCTAATCTGTTTCTGATTCTATTTTCTCTACTTTTTTAATTTTCTAATTTTAAAAATACTCTTTAATTTTATTGTTTCCTATCAAGTTCTTCAAAGTTATTATTTTAAGTTTCTTAGGAATACATGATCAACAACAAATAGTGAATAGTGAATAGTGATTGGTGTATAATTAATATTGTGTTTGGGGTTATAATTTACTTATATATAGAGATAGGAAACTTGTATGTAATTCGAATAATAATCAAATTAGGACTTATCTCTCTCCGAATTCTGTTTGGTTTTGGTTTGGGATATTAATTTTTGGAAACTTACCTAATAGATATGTATAATATTTTTTTTCATTCGACACTTATAATATATTTATAATATAATTTTAATTCATATTATAGAGAATAATTTATAAAACACATATAAGACAAATTTTATTGATGGATAATATAATTACACACTTTAATACACTTTTAATACGTTGTGTCAATCTCTTACCAAGCAAACATGATATATTTTAAAACACTTCTAATATATTTATATTGCATGTATACATATTGCAGATTTATCATAGTATTGTTATGTATTGCAATAAATAATAAAAAATATCGCTAAAATCAGTAATTATTGATTAAAAAGTACTCACCCAAGTATTGTTTTAGTTCAAACTTCATATATATATGTCTAGGTTTGAACAATGCAAATAAATTTTGAACATTGTGTGATGTTTGGCTTGCAGGTCCAAATTTCATGTCTGGATTTTTTAAGGACAAAGTGGCAAATATATTCCTCAACTTTGTGATTTAGAGTGATCTTTCATTATAAAATTATGCATATATATCATTGTCATCTAACAAATGGGGCATATATCCTTATCGTCTAACAAATGGTACATATTTTTATGTTTTAGTTAACATACTAAATTAAAAATAATAATCTTAAAAGTGGTTTTTAAATTTCAAAATCTCACATGACTTTAAAAAAAGAATCATTCAGTTTTTTATCCACCCAGACCCTATCCAATTTTTTAAAAATTCAATTTGTCTTCCATTCAGACCCGATCCAAACTCATTTGAATCGGGTCTAGAGGTGTGAAAAAGGGATGGGATAGTTTTTTAAATCTGACATTTTTTAAATTAAAAATTCAGAATAATAATTTTTTTCAGTTAAACAAATATAGATATGTTTATGAAAATGATAAATATGTACCATTTGTTAGATGATAGGGAGTATATATGCATCATTTTTTAATGAGGAATATATCTACTCTAAATCACAAAGTTAAAGAATATATTTGTCCCTTATCTATTTTTAATGTCTACTCATGAATATAAAGTTAATTTTGAAGCAATTAAAGTTATTTAAAATTTTTGAACTTCAGCTATTCTTGAAAAAAAAATTGTGCACTTTATATTATGGAAGGTTAATATATATCATTAATGAGAGAAAATCTTTACACATTCAATGTTAAGAAACTTGAATCTTATATGTGATGTATGACAAAATGGTTTAAATCAAATCTAGCTCTCTTTATTTTTTTACTCAAGATTTCAAAAACTAACAATAGAGAGAGTATCATTTATGGAACTTACAAATATAAATGGAGTATAATTTAAAAATTATAAATTAATCATCTTCTTGTTTCGTTTTTCATATCAGACAAATACACATAAACTCTAGTTATATATCTAATTTTGGAAATAAATTTAAAAATATTAAGGCGGAAAAAATTGAACGTTGTGGCTTAAATTTATTATCTTGAACATATCAATAGCATACATGACATTAATAGAAACGAAAGTGCAATTTTACACTATTTGGTACTATTAAAAAAAACCTTGGTACATAATCAATAATAGTGATTTAAATCCTATTCTTAAGTTTATCAGCTTTGCATAGTGGATTTTTCTTTGTCAAAACCGCACGTCCTATAGACTTGTAATTGAAAGTGCATGCATGTTCTTCTGGATATCTATGAATCTCGCAAAATATTTCATCGCACTTACAATTGAACCCTAGTAATCCCACCTTCTTCCTACAAACCATGCATCTTTGTGGCTTCGTCTTCATCATCAAATCATCTTTTTCGGTTTTAATAGTTAGAGAAAACATCTTGTGGAATAAATATATTTCATTATAGGAATCGTGATTTCTTGAATTTTCGTAGGAACCACAATTCCTTGGGGATAAAGTTGGGTTTTCTGTTTTGTCAGAAAAAGTCATTTTTTCTTCTTAATTATTTGGTTATAATGTGTTTTTATGCAACTTATTAGTGGTAGTGATGGGTGTATATATAATGATGTATTTTGGGTTATAATTACTTTATATATAGAGCCTAGATGAAACTTTTATGGAATCCAAATAATAATCAAACTAGGAGTTTCCTAGTATTCATATTTGGAAATTTGATTAGCCGATTTGGGCAGCTCTATACTAACTTTCACCTTCTTTTAAGGATATTTTAAGAAAGAAAAAAGTTACCTAATTAGACAAATATTCCTACTATTTTTATTAATTTATCTTTTAATTTAAAATAATTATATATTATCTTACTAATTAATCATATCAGATTTTAAGTTAAATACACCTGAATACATGAAGTTTAAAAAATTGAACTTCGGTTATTCTTGAATAGCTATTCTCAAATCGCTTATATTTGTGCAATTGATTATGGTAGGTTGAGATATATCATTAGTGAGAGAAAATCTTTATGCATTCAATGTAAATTAAATTGATTATAAATGAAGTATGACAAAATGGTTTCAATCAATTACCTAGCCCTCTTTATTTCTTTTACTAAATATTTCATTATTTTCTAATTTCTTTGTTACAAGATAATATTTTCCTACAGTATCATTTATGGAACTTTCAAATATAAATGGTGTATAATTTAAAAATTACTTTCTTTCTGTTCAACAATAATAATCGTTCTTTATTGATTTGATTTAGAAAATAAAAAACAGTAAATAATTGGGTAATTTTACCAAATAACTCTTATTAAATACTCCCTTTATTTCATGTTAATTGAATTTTGGGGTTTTTTCATTGTTCAAAATAATTGAATTGTTCAAAGTTTAAGATCCTTTGATGAAGTTTGATATTTTCTAGATTTATGATTTCACAGAGGACAATAGTGGAAAGTATGATTTAAATTATGTCCTTGAATGTTTTTTTCAATAAGTGTGCATTACATCACAAATTCAGTTAATATGGAATAGAGGGAGTATAAGTTATCTAAACATTTAAAAATGCATAGTAATTAATAGCAAAGGTAAAATAGATGCAAAATTATAAATTATTTGTTGGCTTTATAAATTGAATAAGTATTGTTGAACATCGCAAAATAATATAAGTTGACAAGTAAAGATTAACGAAGGGAGTATAAATTAATCAACTTCTTGTTTCGTCTTTCATATAAGATAAGTACACATTAACCCTAATTATACGTCCAATTTGGGATGGTCAAGTATCTATATTGAGAGATGAAAAATAAATTAAGGTAGAAAAAATTGAACATTGTGGTTTAAATTTATGTACCTTACACTCAACAATAGTATACATGACATTAATAGAAAAGGAAGTGCATTATTATACTATTAGGTACTATTAATAACAAACTTGATACATAATCAATAATAGTGATTTAAATCCTATTCTTAAGTTTATCAGCTTTGCATGGTGAATTTTCCTTGGTCAAAACCGCACGTCCTATAGATTTAAAATTGAAAGTGCATGCATGTTCTTCTGGATATCTATGAGTCGCAAAATATTTCATCGCACTTACAATTGAACCCTATTAATCCTATCTTCTTCCTGCAAACCATGCATCATTGTGGCTTCGTCTTCATTATCAAATCATCTTTTTCGATTTTAATAGTAAGAGAAAACATCTTTTGGAATAAATATATTTCATCATAGGGATCGTGATTTCTTGAATTTTCATAGGAACCACAACTCCTTGGGGATAAAGTTGGGTTTTCTGTTTTGTCACAAGAAGTCATTTTTTCTTCTTAATTATTTGGTTATAATGTGTTTTTATGCAACTTATTAGTCGTAGTGATGGGTGTATATATAATGATGTATTTGGGCTTATAATTACTTATATATAGAGGAAACTTTTATGGAATCCAAATAATAATCAAACAAGGAGTTCCCTAATATTCATATTTGGAAATTTGATTAGCTTATTTGGGCCGCTCTACACTAACTTGGGCCTTCTTTTAAGGATATTTTAAGAAGAAAAAAGTTACCTAATTTGACAAATATTCCTACTATTTTTATTAATTTATCTTCTAGTTTGAAATAATTAAATACACCTAAATACATGAAGTTTTTCTACCAGATAAACTAAAATAGGGAGAGAGGTGAGCAAGATCCTCATATTACATGTGAATCACACTAGCTACATGTACTGTGATAGTCGATATAGGGAGAGAGATGAACGAGAGAGGAGAGTGACGAGCGAGAGAGGAGAGAAGCTAGCGAGAGAATCAAACATTAAATAATTTTCTCCTGGGAGCTCAAGGCCCCAACATATTATAATCCGGGAAATTTGCACCAATAACCACTTTAATGTTGCTATTTAAAATACAAGCACAATATTTTATTTTATTTTTAAAAAATGTGCATTTTAATCATTTGGCTAGAACTTCAGCATTATTGCACAACAAATATGGCAGAATCGTTATGTATGTCTAAAGTTAGAGAGTGTTAAGTCTAATTTCATACTTAAATATTTGAAGTTTGAACAACACAAACAGATTTCATTATTTTCTAATTTCTTTGTCACTGGAGAATATTTTTCCACAACATCATTCATGGAACTTTCAAATAAAAATGGAGTATATTTTAAAAATTATAAATTAGTCATCTTCTTGTTTTGTCTTTTATATCAGACAAATACACATTGTTAACCTTAATTATATATACATCCTATGTGGGGCGGTGAGAGACGAAAAATAAATTAAAAGAATTTATTAAGGCAGAGAAATCTGAAGGTTACGGATTAAATATTTTCAATCTTGTACTCAACAATAGTATACATGACATTAATAGAAAACGAAAGTGCAATTTTACACTATTTGGTACCATTAATTAAAAAAAAAACTTGGTACAAATTAGCAATAATAACGTTTTAGATCCTATTCTTGAGTTTATCAGCTTTGCATAGAGGATTTTCCTTGGCCAAAACCGCACGTTCTATAGACTTGAAATTGAAAGTGCATATGCATGTTCTTCTGGATACCTATGAGTCTCACAAAATATTTCATCGAACTTACGATTGAACCGTATTAATTCCAACTTCTTTCCGCAAACCATGCACCTTTATGGCTTTGTCTTGATCATCAAATCATCTTTTCCAATTTTAATAGTAAGAGAATACATCTTTTGAAATAAATATATTTCATTATAAGGATTGGAATTTCTTGGATTTCCATAAAAATCACAACCCCTTGGGCACAAAATTGGGTTTTATATTTTGTCACAACAAGTCATTTTTTCTTATTTTTTGAGTTTTTGGTTATGATGTGTTATTTTTCAAGCTAGTAGTGTCGGGTTTTAAAAGGTGTGAATGAAAAATGAAGAGTTGTGGTTTTAATGAAAAGTTGTGACTTTTATGAAGAGTTGTGACTTTTATGAAGAGTTGTGACTTTTATGAAAGGTTGTGACCTGTCCGATGGGTTGTGACTTTCCAAAGGGTTGTGACCTTCCGATAAGACACCATAAACATTTGTTTACACTACTCTTTGTTGTCTATAAATAGAGGAATTTCCTCATTTATTAATGATGAATTTCTGGACTTCTACTACTACTAAATCTAGTATTCTATAAGTGTATTTGAGTGGTTCGCTGACACCGTGATTTTAGGTACCAATACATTGGTGAGTAAGATCGTTCTATCCAGAGAGGATATTTTTATTAACCTCGGATACTTGAAGGGATAATTTCCTTAAGGACACATTGTGCATTCAGTGGACTCGATTTTCTTCTTTGAGAATTTTTTTTGTTAATTATTTCTAATCGTTTTCTGATTCTAATTTTCTCTACTTGTTTTAATTTTCTAGTTTTAAAAATACTCTTTAAATTTTATTATTTCTTATCAAGTTCTTTAAAGTTATTATTCTAAATATTTTAGAAATACAAGATCAACGACCAATAGTGATAGTGAATAGTGATTGGTGTATAATGTTGTATTTGGGTTATAATTTACTTATATACAGAGAGAGGAAACTTGTATGTAATCCGAATAATAATCAAATTAGGACTCATCTCTCCCAGAATTCTTTTTGGTTTTGGTTTGGGATATTAATTTGGAAACTTACCTAATAAAATATTTTATATTAAGAAATATTTATTATTTATCGTAATAATACTTTTTTTATTGGAAAATTATAATTTATTTATAATACATTTTTATTTTATATTATAGAGAATAATTTATAAAGCACATATAATACAAATTTTATTGATGGATAATACACTTATCATACACTTTTAATATGTTATGTCAACTTCTTACCAAACAAACATAATATATTTTAAAACACTTCTAATATAACTTTATTGAATGTATAATTTACTTTTATTACATATTGCAGATTTATCATAATATTGTTATGTATTGTAATAAATGATAATAAATAAAAAGTATCACTAAAATCAGTAATTATTGATTAAAAAGTACCACCCAAATATCGTGTTAGTTCAAACTTCATACATATGATACATAATCAATAATAGTGATTTAAATCTTATTCTCAAGTTTTTCAGCTTTGCATAGTGGATTTTCCTTGGCCAAAACTGCACGTCCTATAGACTTGAAATTGAAAGTTCATGCATGTTCCTCCGGATACCTATGAGTCTCACAAAATATTTCATTGCACTTACAATTGAACCCTAGTAATCCCACCTTCTTCCTGCAAACCATGCATCTTTGTGG